>JAGGAS010037638.1:0-33817 GCA_017657355.1 Termitomyces sp. K1Ac | reverse complement strand
TTTTTTCCAAGTGTGAGGGTTTCTGCGCCTTCTATGACTACGAGTGAGCACTTCCCGACCGCTAAACGTCCGTGATGCATTCTTTCTCCGTGGCTTTCACTGATTGGGATCACCGTCAATTGAATCTATCTGAATATGTCTTCCTCTCGAAGCAATATAACTTGCGCGTAATAGTGACAGATGTGGTCGATTCTATCGTACTACGTAAGGTTCCCTTTATCATTCGATATCTTGTCGAAACTACTTGGTCGATTCAGTCCAAAAAGGTGTGACGGCCTGCGATTGAACCTAGGCATGCAGCTCAATTGGATTGAAGCGGTCATTTGGTTTGAAACTATAGCCGGCTCCTCGTTCCGTCTCAGGCACTTCCGGTAACCTTCTGACGTGATGTCCGGAGAACTGATATAAGTATACATATGACAGACGTCGACCTTGATCTCTTCGATCTCTTTGCGATTGAAATCCTGTCCAATACATATGTCAAGACACTTTCTGGGCCATTGGCGTCTCGTTCGTTGTTGTAGAACCCTTGATTGACGACAATTTTTGGCTTGGACAATAGAAGCACCGCATAAGACGATTTTTTGGACGTAATAGGGACTCAAGTTCTACGAGGACGTCTTTGTCTTCGAAGCTCTGACATTCAACATCAACAGTTCGCCCTGACCTGACTGCAAAGACGTCCTTCTTCTGTCCACATCTGGGTTACCACCCGGTTTAAATAGTTTCAAAGTTTCTGGGACGCCTTCTTGTCCTCGCTATGTTCTTCTTACGTTCCGCTGCTTTTTTGTCTTCTGCTATCCTCATCTCCGCACGCAATTTGACTTCGAAGCGGGGCATGGCGTTCTCGGCAGCAGAGACGCCCGGGGACATCCTTAACGCCAATCAGACAAAAAGCCAGGTCAGTTGGCAGTACGACTGGGGCAGCCTCCCACCAGAATACTTGGCTGTAGATACGATTGAATACGTACCAATGCAATGGGGGTCTGCCAACATCGAGGGGTTTCCAGACGCGGTAAAAATACAAGGCGCCAAGACCATCCTAGTACGTCGTTCTCTCTTCCATTTCTGAAGCAACGAAAACCTTAAATTCGCGGAAAGGCGTTCAATGAACCTGATTTTGATCAAGAGTCAAATATGCAGCCTCTGGAAGCCGTTAAACTCTGGAAAAAATACCTGGAACCTATGAAAGCAGACGGCGTCCGTCTCGGTGCACCAGCGGTCACAGCATCCCCAACCGGTCAACCATGGCTGGCGCAGTTTATGCAGGCGTGCTCGAATTGTTCTATCGACTTCATTCCTTTGCATTGGTTGGTGGTGATAGATTATACCCCATTCTAATATACTGATTCCCTACAGGTATGGTGACGGAGTCGAAGGATTCTACAACTACCTTTGGCAGGTCCACAGCACCTATCCAAATATCTCTCTCTGGGTGACCGAATTTGCATCGACGTCATCAAACGCCACTGGTGAGCTTCGTTCGAAGGATCCTGGTGCCCGTCCCGATTGTAACTAACCGTCTATAGAAGTCGCCAATTTTCTGAATGCATCGATCACATACATGGATACATTGCCCTGGATTGAACGGTACGCCTGGTTTGGTTATTTCGTAAGTAGTACATTGTAGAGATTTCTATTTCGGAACTTTACCTGTCCTATTGTACAGCGGCCAAGAGATAGTGGAATTTACAGTAAGTTGTCTTCTGATATGAATGACCTGCTACTAAATAGTTATACAGACCTTCTTGGAGAGGACGGTAGCCTCAACACACTTGGGCAGATTTATGTTGGAGCCAAGACTGTTCATACTCAAATCGTTGTTCAAGCACCCAGCAAAACATTTACTTCTGTCAATGGCGCGGACAACCCCACGCAGGGTCTTGTGACGACGTATGCTGCATACCCAAATGATGCTCTTAGATGGAGCGTCTTTGGGACAGTTGAAGGACATCAAGCCATTGGCCTTGGCTTTGCCCTCCTTGCATCCGCCATTGGTACGGTTTGGACTTTCTTTTAACCAGTTCACGTTCGACTATCTCATGGACACTCATCGACATCCGATTTGTTGGGAATACATACTATGGATTATTTAGGTCATAAATCAATAGTTGAATAAATATCTTATCTTTAATTTTAAGAACCTGTCAATGGTTATTCACACCTAGTCAGTTAGACATTTATATTTTCTCGTATTCGGAGGTTAACTCATGACTCCGAGCCGGAGTCAACGTTGCTAGCCTTCGAAGCCTTGCGTGATCCTCGAAGGTACATATGACTGCCTCAGAGTCAAAAGCTGTCAAGAGACGGTACCGACTCGCAACATATTACCCAATATTTACCTCGGTATGCGTCGGACCACGAATATCTATGTATTACTTAGGGCCCACGAGATTGCTCCGGGTGGAGCTGGAATGAACAAAAACAGCGTGACAATGTACGTATGTATGAGTATTGGCTTGTCAAGGAGAGCGAAAGTGGAATCAAAATATAACCTGTGTTTTTGCAAATCGCAAAATTGCGTCCGTATAAGTTGGTGGCTGCTGACCAAGCATGCCGTGAGGTGGCGCGGGGATGGTGCAACGACGACCCGTCCACACACAACCATGAAGGCGATTACCAGCCTCTCACTACTACTCGCCATTGCGCGTCTAGCTCTCGCGCATGGCGACCATGGTGGGCAATTGGGTCCTAAGCCTGGCGAGACCATCAAACAGTACGCTCAGCGACACGTATGTGCCTGACCTTACATTACATGCAAGTTCTATTCATAAAATATGTCTATATAGATGTCTTCAGAGCATCATATGTAAAGTTTCATACTAAACGTGTATTCTAATGGTTTAACTTTCTCGTACAGCGACTCATTCGACACACGAAGTTTCTTCATGCTACACGATTTGAACCGGTTAGTATTTCTACGCCCGACTTTTCTACGCCAGAGCCTAACGTTTGACAGTAATGGATACTGGGAACGAGATGAGATAGAAGCCGTGTATGGAGTTCACCATGTGTACTCTACGAAGAAATCACCGGTTTGTTCTATGGGTTTAAATTGATCGTCATCTAAGTCGAAACGCAGGACGAGTTAGCACACCAAAAGAAGGCAGATCACATTGTTGACACCGTTCTTCGTCTGTTAGATCTCGACCACGACGGGCGTGTCTCTCCGGAGGAGTTGGAGAAGGTTGGTTTGGATGGCCTTCCCAGCTTTGACGACCTTGGTGCAGAAGGTCATCACTACGACGTCGAGAGTGGTGAGTGCCGCTTGGTGCCATTTCCACTGCCGGGATGGTGTTAACCTTGTAATCAACAGAATTTTTCCTACATCACGAAGGTCAGTTGAGATACTGCCCTTGTTCTCAGACGCTCAAGCGCTTTCCGGGCAGAACAATACCACTCAACACCGGAGACTCAAACTGACGAATCGTACAATCACCCCGAGGACTTGGAGCACTTCGCTGAACATGAACACATCGAACGTGAAGAGGCTGAGAGGGAAGCCAAGTTCCAAGGCGTCTCCGTCGAGGAAGTTCTTCGAGACCACCAACACGTTGATTCCTCACCCCCTGCTGCCGCTGCCGAGAATAACAACTCTGACCCGGCTTTATCGCATCCACATGGTGAACAAGTTGAGGCTGTACCTCCGGTACAGGAGCCCCCAACTCCCAAAGTAACTCGTGTGATCCCACCTGAAAAGCAAGATCCCAGTATCCGTTTCAAAGATGCTCCGGCGGAGGCGAAACGTAGAGGTGATTGGGGAGAGGGGGGTTACAGAGCACCCACAGAGCCTGTTGATAGGCTGAGGAGGAACTTACCTTACAAGGTATGTCGTTCTAATTCCATGGCCACAAGGAAGCTGAATCGCTAACGAGCAGAACCGAATGCAGTACAAATTCCGCCGCAATTGGGGTGACTTCTAGGCTAGTCTGCGACGTTGGCTTGAGTCAATTTGTCCTATCATTATTGTGGGTCGCACCCATAACATACTTATTCTCTGGTGGCATCAACTTGGAGAGTATGGTGTCTCCTACCTAAGTCTCCTCATCGTTGCCTGGGTCATTGTTTTCTTGTTGTATCCTATAGCGTTACCCACCCATCCTCGAGTCTCATTTTCGTAGGAAGTAAACAGATAATCGCATTCAGGTATCATTAAAACTGGGGAATATGTGTCGTAGACAAGGAACTTGTTACTTATAATTCATCGTCCATCGAACATGTCATCCAAAATGCCTTGCTCTACTGCCTCCCACTCGACGTTTCCTCCACTGGCATAAACGCTTTCGTATGAGGTGATACTCACATTAGAGAAAAATGGGATTAGATCTCGAATACTTTCTATTTGCCGTAGTGAATTTAGCATTGGACGGCGTAAGGGCCGCTGGTCCGCGAAAGTCATCAGCAAATTAGGGGTCGTAACCCCGTTTGCGCCATCCTGAGTTAACGAACACAGCACACGCGTAAACCACAGACGATCATGAAGGAAAGGCACACGTACCCCAACAGGAAGAGCTCCTGCGATCTCGGCGAGTTGGTCCATCATGGCTTCGGGGAACCAGTTATCGGGACGATATATTGCATCAACAGTGTCAGTCACAAAGATCCATTGATGTCTGCGCATAAAGGTTAAGAAAGCCTAGATTGACTGGGAAAGGCTTACATTTGGAACTCCTCAGTTTGGAGGACCAGCAATAAGTCTAAACATTTGCTCGCCGCGAGGATCAGCTGTAGATCCTCCGACCCATCAGAAGGTAAGGCCGCCACGACTTGCTCAAAGATACGGTACTGGAAAGAAAAAACCGTCCATCACATCACAAAGACTTGAACGAAGACGATGGCTCACTAGTTCCGTCAGGAGCACAGGCCAAAAGCTTGTCATATTATGGGGTGAAAGCCGGCATAATAGCACCCGAATACACAGGAAAACTTCACATTGGACGATGGGGGCGGTGACATTTCTGAAGATGTCAACCAGCTTCTCTTGGATCGTCGGAAGTTGCGCTAGGAAGTGGTTTTTCTCCCCAGCGAATAAAATGAATGAAAGTCTCCGAACATTGAGAGAACGTAACAACATTTCGTATTCCCGATTTGTAAAGATGTTGGCTGATGGAGCTGTTGCTACTTTCGCTACAAAGACCGGTTAGCTTCGCAAAAATGAATCCTATGTTACAGGACATACAGAGTAATTCAGGGAATGCAGTTCTGTCAACATCAAACAAAATCTTTACTATGGGGGTCCACGGCTCTGCGGTACTAGCAGAGCAATTAAACAGTCTGTTATCATTCAGCAACTCTGTCACCGGGGTCTTCCAAGCCTTGATAGCAGATGGAATTCCGACCATTCCCTGTATGATTGCAAGGACAGGCGGGTCTAATTCCAATGGCCTGATACCTTACGTTAAGTCACTGGACAACCGATATATATAGCAAACAAACCTTGTCCTGCCTCTCATTGCAGGATTTACGACATAGTAGATGATGTTGTTACATGCCGAAAGTACTTTGTCGTTGTCTATGAGGAATTTGCGTAAATTTGGCAAGACAGAGGACGCCACAAAATCACTGATCTGCCATTCATTCATCATCAGTATTCACGAGGTTATTAATGGGAAGGTAACCAAAAGGTCCAATCACCTGCAAAATCAGTTCTGTAGAAGCTCCAGGTCTAGCTGAATCTGGAGAAACCAGCGTATTGACGTCCTGTTTCTCATCACTTTTGTTGTCTAGGAGAAGGTCAGTTACCAAAGTGCTATATCTGTAATGAAAGTGAGGCTTACCCTGAGCAGGAGCGGGGGAGTTTCGACCATTGGTAAGCGACTCTTTTGTAGTACGACGGATCCAAGATCCCTGGTCGTATGAGCGGCCCACAAACATCACACTAGAATCAAGAAGTTTTCCAAAGTTCTCCTGCGAGATGATTACTTAGAACCTGGACGTGTAAAGAATCTACGATGACTTGCCTGCAGCTCTTTGCGGACACGGCGGTCTTCTATGGCTGTTGTTTGAGAGACTTTTTCAGCCAACACGGTAAGGCAACTGATCACAGGGTCAGACAACATCCAGAAATGTAATCTGAATAGCTCACCTGAGAGCTGCAAAGTTATGTATCTTGAAATCTCGCGTATTTCCGACGATGTCTTTAATCAGCTGCAGGAAACGGCTCCACACTTGAATAGCTATTGGGCCTTCAAGTCGCCGTAGATAATGTTCAAGGAACTTGAAAAGCACCCCTTCAGTCCTGCAGAATGTGTGAGGTGAGCCCTTCAGAAAGTAGAGAATGGTATTGTAATGGTCTTTACAGATGCAGATTGATAGCTTGCTTTCTGTTCTTGTCGTGAAGTCCTGATATGCGACAAGAAATGCTCTCGCATATCATATGCACGGCGTTTTGGGCACTAGCAACAAGCACGTCAACGAGCTCAAATGCAGCATCTGAGGAAGGACTTGAATCCTAAGGTAGCACGATTAAAGCGTTATGGACTTGAATGACAAAGGTACCTACAGGAACTCGGCTCCAACAGTCCACGACCGATTCAAACACTTCAACAGCTTGTACGCGGAATAGGTGCTCTAAAACCCGACGACACCGTATCCGCGTGCGGTTATAGACAAGCGAAAGTGAGTCATCTTTTGACGACCACGTCGGCGGCGAAGCCCAGGCGAGAGTAGCCCATATTGAGTACAGAACACGAATCCCTTCATCAAGAGACCTATATGCTGGTGAGCGAGCCTACAGATACAAAATAATAAGAATAGACACATAGCATGGACATGTGACCTACTGTGAGTGTTTCGTCGGAAATTTGCTGGGTGCTTTCTGAACCGAAAACGTTAGATACATAACCCAACAAGCCGCTGTTCTCTGTCCCAGCTTTGTCTTGGGGTAGAGGTTCCTCTTCGGTAAGATTCAGTTCCGCAGTATAGGCTAGACTGAGTAGTATCATTCGCTCCAGACCGTTGAGAAGCATAATCATTTCCGCGTCAGTAACGCTTGATGAAAAGTCCTTCGCAAAATTCTGTGCTTGTAACGAGGCAGTACAAATGTCCTTAAGCGACAGGTTTAATTGCCGACATAGACAATCATTCAGAGGGCTAACAACGGACTGTAGTGCTGGTTGAAATTGTGGTACAGCCATGAGGATGAAGTCAAGCCAATGTTGTAACACAGGGCGATTTGTTCGGAGGGTAAGGCCATCCACAAGAGCCTGTATCAGCAAAGAGTTTACCGAGTACTGTCGAGGTTCACTTTCAGTGTCGTAACCAGATGCACTGTTGGGGCTGTTGCCATCGTGCCTATGCATAGCTTGCCGTGACGCTGCATCATGAGATGTCGAAGCGGATATTAATGAGTGTAGGAGATGCAAAAGCTTGTTTTGAAGATCGAGGCGGCGCCAGTGGACACAAAGGTAAAGTTTTCCAATGATAATGGCTTCAATCCCATCGGTAATGCCATCAATGTCACCACGAGCAACGACGGCTTGGAGCAAATCTACAGCTGTAGACTGAATTGTGGCGTTGTTTGGGAGCATGGTTGCAGCCCACGACTTATTTGGCTCAGATTGGATAAATCTAAAAAAAGACTAAGATGGTGACCGGGGTAAAGGAAAGTAATATACCGTAGGACTAGTTCAACCACAGCATCGAGATAACTCGCATCTGGATCAGGTATACCTCCTTAAAAGATTTTAGAATGAGCTACATCACTCGATTGATCCCCCTTACCGGCTTCAACCCTTTGAACAAGACCTGCATGGTATGAACGTCGGATTGGCGTCGCTTTTGCTGTCTTGGCGAAACCTTGTCCTCCGAAGCGAATGATAGACAAGAGTAAATCGAGGAGATGATTCGTGTAACGTTGGTCGAAAGGATATTCGTAGAGGAAAATTTGGATTTCCTTTCCATTTACTTTTGTAGTTGAAGGAATTCGTTGCATAGTTGGATTCAGAAGCTCGAACAAAATAGGGTCAAGGACACTGCAACACATATCAATCTACAGATCCTGTGACGATTATGGCAAAATGTACCGTAGATAGGATTTGAGACTGCACCGCATCCAAGTTTCACCAATGCGCCGTAAGCTCGGGTCATCGCTTTTCAAGGTCTCGAGTACAATCATCATTGGTACCTTGAAGTGGAAACCAGGCAGAAGATTATCCTCTAAGTATCATCATTTTGTCAGACCTTGGTCAATGTAGGGGAGGGACAAACCATTTACCTGTCAACCTCCATAGCACCCCAAAGGCTTCATACGACTCATGGATATTTCGAGATTCCGGAGAGGTCATGGTCTGGGCTACTATTAATTCCACATGCGAGTTTGTTGTCGCAGCTTCCAATGACCAGATAAGGTTGACAGCTCGGACATGATATATTGCACAATCGGTATGAAGGTATTTGAGCAATTTGGTGACCATTTTGGACATGGTCGGCCTATTATTGATGAGAGGCCTGGGAACTAAATGGGTGTTTTTATACAACGCAACGAGGAGCGAAACACTTCGATCGACTGTTGTGAAGTTGGCCAGCTATAGGACCTGATTCAAAAGTCGTAGATCTGCGCGCTGATTGATGAACGAACCTCATGATCTAGCCCCATGAGAATTGCTTGAAGCCAGTCTTCAGGATTCCATGACAATGTAACGGAGGTTACAAGTCTGCTAGAAAATTTGTTGAGGAGCGAAAGACTCAAAGACAGAACTTCCCGGAGAACAACTATATCGGAGGAAGTAGTCATTGCCTGAGCACAACTACGAGTGATCGTTGCTTGGTTTTCGAAAGCTGAAACAAAAGGTACAGCAAACGAGTCAGAGAGGGATTCAGGTGTAGCTATGGGATCAATGCCGTAAAAGCTACAAGCGAAGAGGTAGGGACGTTGTGTTGTCCGCTTGGCTTCAATTGGTCCCGTAAGATCTGGTCGTTGCATCAAAGCAGAGTGGGGTATATGCCGCAACATTTCTTCCTGTAAGACGAGAGCTTCTCTCATCAAAGGTAAGGATGCCCTGGAGGGGTTGTCTTGAACCTGAATCTATATCCTGTTTAGTATCACACACAAAAGAAAGGACGAAATCTTCACATCTATGAGATCTGATATGGCCGCAAAAATGATGGGAAGATGTATCGTTTGTATCTCATCATCTTGAGCAAAGGTCTTAAGTATGAATTGGACCATACGTATAGCCTGAGGATATCTCTTATGTGAGTATCAGGGAGATCTATTTTAGGTGCATGACCGCAAACCTCGATATCCTTTTTATCTCCAGTGATTTCAGCAAACACAACAGTCAAAAGTTGCTTCCAGAGAATATGAGGCTCGACAGCCTCGTATAGGGTGCTGGCTGTCATCGTCACCTAAAGAAACCGCGTTTAGCATGATTACTGTAAGTGAGGGCGAGATACTGACATCTTCACCTCCATCGGAAGGGTTGTCAATAAGGTTCTTGACAGCTTTGAAGGCGTCATAGACAAGAACCTGAGACAGAGCTGCACCAATCTCCCACTTGTCCAATAGAGATATGAAGATTTTAAAAGGTCTCGATTCAGAATATTCCCCTGAGGGCGAAAACATCTCGTTCTGAGGGCCATTGAATAATTTGACAATTCATAGGAAATGCGTATCAAACCTTCAAAGTGGAGTAGACAAGATCTAACGCATGCATTTTTAAATATTCTATTTGCTGTTCGCTCTTTTCATCGGAACCGAGAAGCCAAGTATAGAGACGTCGATTGAGAGATAGATCGCGACGAAGCACAACTCCAGTAGCTGCACGCATGAGTATTACGCGGTCTTCGGCCTGCGCCTTACCCGCTGCCCTGCTATCCATGCGCATTGACTGCAAGAGCAGGTCGAGAGCTGCTCTCCGCACTAGGATATTCTCGTCCTCTAGAGCTGCTGCAAACGCACGAATCATCAAGCCGATGTCCTTACCGACAACCTCTGTTATATCTAAGCCAGTTTCAACATCTGTTATTTCCTGATAAGCGCTGGCCGTACCTTCATCCGCATTTAAACGAGGTAACCGTCGTGCAAGGTAATTAAGGGAAGTTCCTCGGGCTGTTGGTGTAGTAAGCATCACTAGCCAGATGTTCTGGAAGAAGAACGACGGAGAGACGGCTCCCGACAAACGATCAAGCAAATTCAAAACCTGGTTTGACACCTCAAGTAAATCTTCTGAAGCCACATAACGCATTGCCGCACCTTGTCGAAAAATTCCGACGTCTCTTCCTCCAGTCCAGGGAGCAACGCAAGAATAAATGACTTCATGACAGGACGTAGTCCAGACTGCAGTGGCAAGTAATGCTTGTCAAACAGATTCAGAAGTGTGGGCTGTTGCGGAAGATTAAGGTTTGAACCCCACGCAAATGTTTTCTGCACACCTTGACAGACGTAGCGGCATATTCAAAGAAGGGAAACAATCCAGATGACCATATTGGCAAGTCGAGCAGGAGTCCTTCAGGCTGCACAAACTGAATACAGTCGCTGTGCAGTCATTATGGTCTACACTTACTCCGAGGACTGATAATATATGTAGATACACGTCCAGGGCACGTTGATGTACGCCAGTTGGAAGTGCAGGATTCAGACATTGCGACAGACGTTTAGAGACGATCAATTTGCGAGGTATCTCTTTGAATTGCGTGTACGATTGGAACGTCTGGATGTGAACGAGACAATCCGTCAATGGAAAGTTTCCTAAATATCGCAAAGCAATTACTTTAAGAAGTTGCTTCAAGAAAGCAATGAAATCGGCCCATTCGTGCACGTTGTCGAAGGAATTGAGACACTTCTCCACCTGCTGGGTGAATTTCTTGTATTTGGGATCCGAAGCGAATGCTTGTTGCGCTATAGCTAATTCCGGATTGTTCTTAAGACCAGATTCTGGAATCGGCAGTGTAAGACCGACGAACCGCGTTCACTCGCCCTCTTCGAAATCAGTGCAGAGCCCTTTGTTCCTATATCTTCAGCGCTGAAGACTTGTGGAGATAGAGCAGACATCGTAGTGAGAAATTTTAACCAGTCGACCAGCGATTCAGTGTGTCAAGAAGGTGAAAGAGCTGCGAAGCAGCCTACAAGTTGTATGAATGGCTCCGAGTCGGTGCGCTGACGGTATCTTGTGCACGGGCACGTGACCCGACACGTCCGCCATTTTTGGACACATTTTTTGAAACGCAAAGGTGGTACCAAGGTGGTACGTATGATACTCAAACGGTGAAGTGCAAAAAATAACACGTACTTAGGTATATGTAATAAGACAGATGTACATAAAGTATAAAGCAAAAGAAAGCTGATGCAGTTTTGGGGCTAGTATTATGGCCCAGGTGTTACCAAGTCCGAGTCGCCTTCGGACTGAGGTGCAGTAACGATATTACGCATCTTAGTTTGAGGGCGAGTGCTTGTTGATGGTACATCTGGAATAGACGACCCAGAACGAGAGGGGGCAGCAGAAGCAGCTAGCGATGACACTGCCTTTACCTTGCCCTTGCCTTTGACCGGTGCCGACACTGACGTCGCCGACGAACGAGGCAGGGCGCCTGACAACCGTTCCTCACCAGGTTTAGGTTGGTTTGAAGCGTATTCCGATTCTTTTCTCCCTACCCATGTCGTTGTAAACCATCTTCCACCTGCGATTCCCCGAATTTCACGCCTAGCGATCCGCCAATGCCTCACTTTATTGCGGTTCTTGTCCAAAGACATCACAGGAGCGAATCCAGTTGGGATTTTTGGAGCTGGTTGGACAGGGAATGGTTTGGTAGGTAGGGGATATTGTGGGATCGCGGCATTCTCGAGATTCGTTTCCTCCGAGGGGACGGAGGCCAACGACCCAGTTGGATCCCCCCCTTCGAGGTCAGGAGAACCAGCATCGAACTGCACGGTGACCGGTGAAGATGCTGCTGTCCCAGTGTGGGCTGAGAGAAAAATTATGAGCCTTGGTATATATGAAAAATGTGGAGATAAAGAACCTTCGGACAGTCCGCCAGCATCGTCAGGCAGAAGGGAGACTGCATTCTTCAGCCTAAGAGAAAACATTGCTTAACGTGAACGTCTAAGAAGTTGCAAGAGAAAGTACTTTGTTGGGACCATCTTTGTTCGCGGTGCAGCAGGCTTCTTCGGAGCTTTCTTTGGTGCCCCCCCTTTTGACTGGCCAACCGGAGCACTAACACTCGGCTTGACATCGGTATCGGGGGGTTCTGACGGCGTAGCTTCAAACCATGTCATCGTTGGTGCGAGGTCAATCCGCCCTGACGCATTCGTCATGGCTTTCTCCTGTGCCTTCCTCTCATCTTCCGCTATACGCTTCTCGCTTTTCCGAGGTTTCCGCTTGCTGGCAGTTCTCTTCTTCGCAACCTCGCCTGACCTCGATGGGTTTGGAAGCGCGGTCACAGGCACAGGTTTCATGAGCTCGTCATCGTCATCAATGAGCTGGTCCTCTTCCTCCTCCACTTCGTCGTACTCGTCATCAGTCAGATTCTCCTTTCGTCGAGGCCGAGGCCAGGCAGGAGGCGCTTTAGCTTTAGTACGGCGCCCACTGCCGGAAGCCTTGGGCTGAGGAGGAGGAGATTCTTCGTCCTTGAGAGTGGAAATTTCAGGAGCATCCATATCTATGTCTTGGTCCATATTAGAGGTTTGTGTTGTGGGATCATAGGGGACCCAGGGCGATACGCGAAACATTGATACTGCCTGTGGCTTGTTTGCATGTATTTCATGACGGCCGCTGTCCCTGCCAGGAATCATTGGGTACGGATTGGCACTAGACATTTCTGCTCAAGTAATTGTGCTCACTACTTATCGGCCAATATATATGATGACTCCGGAGATCTTGGTGGCTCGTTATACATACGGCATGAATGTTTAGCGGATGATGCTTAAGGGCATATGTTTTTAGACAGCCTGACAGGCCTTCTTAATCGGGTAGATAGCCCTAAAACTGGTCACAGCCCTACTCAGCTAGGATTACATATGTATGACTGCCGAGAAATATAAGGCAAAGCGGATTCCAGATCTGCGTACTCTAAGTACCTCAAGACCTCGAAGCATCGCCTGGGTAGGAGGCCGCTTATCCAGACCCGTCTATAAGTAAAACGTAAATTGAAAATGACAGAACTTGAAATCAGGTATGTATCTTTTCTGATTCATTCTCGTAACCAATCCATTTACCCAGGCCATCGTTCATGTCCACCGCGTGAGTGTCGTAATAGATGTGAGCTGTCGGCTTCAGATCATCCCAATGTACCAATGTTCCTTTCTCATCTCGCTCCAAATGAGTACCTCGAACGGATGTTTTGTCCGCTAGATTGTTCTTCGTTGCGACACAGGTGCCACAACTCTTGCACCGGTACTGAGTCTTATGAGGCTTCTGCGGAGGTACAAAGGACTCAAGGCCATCGTTGTTGACTTGTTTATGAGTCCATTTGAATGCCGTAGTGGGGAAGTGGATTGTGTGAACGAAAGGGGCTCCTGTGAGGTTCAAGAAGACAATTCAGTGTCTACATCGAGACAAAAATGTAGGCCCGGATACCTGAAAGCCTTTGACAATTGGTGCAGTGGCAATATGCACAGAGGATGGGAGGGCCAGTGACCTCGTACGAAACGAGACCACAAAAACATCTTCCTTTGTAGACCTTGGTCATGCTGATATCGGTAGAAATCAACTGATGACTCAGATATTCGAGCTATAAGTAAGGAGGCCTAGAGGTGTGGGAAAGTGGTGCTCCCGTTCTGCGGCAACGATACAGGAGCAACGACAGTTCTGGGAAGGTGGGGGAACCATTCCGATATCCTGATTACAATAACTTAAAGGTTGATAGATCTAGAGCATAAGAGTGTCATACATAGACTAAATCGGTGACAGAGAACACATCAGACTCTGTGGGATACATACTAACATAGGCCAACTGTGCTCCTATTTAGTCCACAAAAGTTGACAGAGATTGTCTCGTGATATGAGTCTGAACTTTGAGCCATGCGCGCTAGGAGGCGTAGCAAATGACTGTGGGAGACATACTAACATAGACCGACTGTGCTCCTATTTAGTCCGCAAAAGTTGACAGAGATTGTCTCGTGATATAAGTTTGAGCCATGCGCACTAGGAGGCGTAGCAAATGAGGGGACCAGGATTGTATCATGGTATGTAGCCGAGGACACGAAGTTGAACGTTTCTTGAGATGATGATCGTGGATTCGCGGTGGATACAAGACACATGAGACCCTTGAAGTGAAGCGTAGCAAGTGAGGGGACAAGTGGTACGTAGCTAGGACACGACCTTGAACGTTGATGATCGTGGATTCACGGTGGTCACAAGACACATAAGTCCCTTGAAGTTGATAGTGGAGTTCAATTGCGAACGTGAGTGGTAAAGAAACCAGTCAAGATTCAAAACAAAACGGTTCGCGTTAGGAGATGGTCTTGCGGGATGGATGGAATCATTGATCATGCATTCGAAGCTTGAAGGTTTTATAGAAGTCATTATATGATATTAAAATTTATGTTGTTTTTCTTATGTAATCAACTGCCGAATTTCTCCGCTGTCCACTGCCGGAGTCCGATACATTTTCCCAACTCTCGTTTCATAAAAAGTTCAGGTGCGTTCTGTGGTTTCAAGGATAATGGGCTGGAGAAGTTCTGACACACTTTTGTGTTTAGTGCCCTTTGTAAAGGACACCTTGCCTCCTAGATTTGTGAACGGGCGAGGCAAATACCATGGTTTCACCAACTGTTAACGTATGTCACCTGTTTCTTCTCGTAGATCGTTACAGAGGTTTACCATGTATTGCTCAGGTTCTTCGATACTCTGCACTTGCTTTCGGCGCCGTATACGGCTTTTATCATCGCCGCACACTCCAGGAGCGGCACGACCAGCAAAAAGTGGAACATGCCATACACACCCGGGAACGTTTA
Organism: Termitomyces sp. K1Ac; assembly: GCA_017657355.1. Taxonomy (NCBI): domain Eukaryota; kingdom Fungi; phylum Basidiomycota; class Agaricomycetes; order Agaricales; family Lyophyllaceae; genus Termitomyces; species Termitomyces sp. K1Ac. The sequence continues at coordinate 18,924 of JAGGAS010037638.1, read as the reverse complement.
ATTGCTGAGGCAAAGGAGGCCTGGAAAAGAAAGAACGAGGCAAAGAGCTCAACTGGTGCGCCTTTCAGTCTTTATGCAGTATCCCAGTAACGGCCATGCTGGCGGTGGAGATACCAACTTTTGCCTCCGAACTAACAATACGTTTTTCTAGTGATCACGGACCCGGAAGACTCTCGATTCGATCTAGAGAAACTCTTGCTGTCATTTGAGAAGGCATCATAGTAGACCTGTACGCTTCAGAGTGGCAAGTGTAGAATGCTTTCTATGACGTTTTTACGCGTTGCCTTGCACATCCTCCTCCCCTTATACTGTGCTAGTCACCTAATTAGATAGTTCCCCCGGACTCTTACATGCGACAACCATGAGAACCAAAGGTAGCAGTATGTACATTCTGAGTCCACTACGTAGGCAATGTCGACAACGTTGAACAAACCCGTGAGAAACGTCGCGTCGCGTCCAACCATGCGGGCGAAGTCAATCGTGCGAGATACATGCCTCAGAATCCAGACCTCATTGCAACGAAAGCTGTCACGGGCGAGGTGCTGATCTTCGACCGCACAAAGCACTCGAGCGAACCTGAGAGGGGAGGATTGTGCAAGCCGGATATTAGGCTCGTTGGACAGAACAGGGAAGGGTAGGTTCCCTTCGGGTTAACTATCGCCTTGAGAGCAGAATTGCTCATATCATTTATCTCAAGGTTTGGATTAGCCTGGAATCCCTTGAAGGCTGGGCATGTCCTCGGCGCGTCCGAGGATATGACTGTCTGCCATTGGTATGTGAAAGACGTATTTCGATACAGCCAACTCATGAAAACAGGGACATAAACTCATACACCAAGGCAAACACGACAATCGAACCTACGACAACTTTCAGAGGTCATACGTCAGTCGTTGGGGTAAGTAACCGGTTTCTTGCATAGCAATTTCACCCTCACGTGGATTCAACGTCGTACATCTGTCTAGGATGTCGATTGGCATCCGACAGACGAAAATATCTTCACGAGTGTTGGTGACGATAAAATGATGATGATGTACGTTGACTTCTTAATGCATGTTGAGTAACATGCTCATCTAGCCACAGATGGGATAAGAGAAATTCTTCGAGTCCTACAACCAAGATCCAAGCCCACGAACAAGAAATTCTTGCCGTCACGTTCAGCCCCTCAACACCGCACCTGATTATTACGGGCAGCGCAGATAAAGTATTTGTTCAAGTATAAAATTGTGAAGGTTTGACTAACTTATGGTGGTAGACATGTATTCTTCACGACATGCGAACACCTGGAAAGCCGCTGCACGTCTTCGAGTCTCATACTGACGAAGTTCTCCATCTTGCCTGGTCACCACACAGCCCAAGCGTTTTCGCATCCGCATCTAGTGACCGCCGCATTAACATTTGGGATCTGTCACTCATTGGACAAGAACAAACTCCAGACGACCAAGAGGACGGACCACCAGAGTTGCTGTTCGTTCATGGAGGTATGCAAATCTCATTCTTGCGAATAATCAATACCCCATCTAAATTTGCCTTTAGGACACACAGCGCGCCCGACGGATTTCTCCTGGGCGCCGGGCAAAGACGAGAACTGGACGGTCACAAGCGCCTCTGAAGACAATGTTGTGATGATCTGGCAACCAACGATGCGTGTGTGGGCGGGCGACGCAATTAAGATCGACGAGGACGAGTTGGAAGATGGTATGGAAGGTGTTGAAAGTGCCCCTAAAGCCAGTGGGTCTGGCAAGGGTAAAGGCAGCAACAATGCGAGTCAAAGGAGCCAGAGTATGGATGTTAGCACATCTGGAGATGATTGAGCGTTGAAAAAGTCGAGGTTGCTTATCTGTATTCCGTTCTTGAAATATTGTATGGAATAGAATCCTTTTTCGCCGGGTATGATATTTACATGGTAGATGATGGTGTACAAATGGCGCTGTTTCCCCATTTTCCGCTGGAGAATACATCTCCAAAACTCCTTCATAAGAACATTATCCGAATGAGCTCGAATAGCACTATCAGGAGTGACTGAGTGGAGACTTGAGATTGAGCATGGACACATACCTCCCCCACAAACGACAAAAATGATAAGGCTCAGAGCATAGGCATTTATAGGGCTCTTTTTCGCAAGTTTCTCCTGTCTCGATGGATGCGTAGGGTTTTTGCCCGACCTCGCATCTTTCGCGAATTTGGCGTTCCGTTGACGCATCTCGAATTCAGTAGGCTAAGGTTATTATAACCTATATCGTGAGGTTTGAAATAGATTAGATATGTTATGCGACGTACCATTTTTCGATAAAATAGAGAGAATGAGCGCTCAGGCTGGTTGGGAGGACGTGATGCAGCTGCAGTGTGTAATGCACGTAGCGCGAACGTGGCACAAACGTCACCACCTGAACTGCGGAATCGGGACTCGGAAATAGCGTGCCAAGCCCAAGATAATATCTTTTCTTGATCAACTTTCCGAACAAAAAACATTCTTAACATTCCCTCTAGCCGACTTGAACGACTGACCTCGTCATTGTGTGAAGGTGCTACTAGTGACGCGCTCTACCAGCTGAGCTAAGAGGGATTAAATGTAAGTCTACTGCTTGTCCATAAGATGCATATGAATCTCGCTTCGCTCGCCATTTTGAAATTATCTTCTCCAGAATCACGCACTGATGGGCAAAGGCAAGAATCTCAAGGCAGCGCTGCAGTCTCAGCAATCTCGTCTTAAAGCCAAGGAGAAGCTCTCTCATGCTGCACAGATCTCTGAACAGCGCTCACACAGAAATGCAAAGCAGCAGTATTCCAAGGGTGCTTCTAACAATCCTTCACCAATTCTGAACAAAGGAAAAGGAAAGGCGACGCCTGCACCACCACCTCGACGTACGACTGTCCCATTCCGATATACAGATACTATTCTCTTGATTGGAGAAGGGAACTTTTCCTTTGCACGCGCTCTGCTACGCGATCCACCAGCTGAACTACGTGATTTGTCGCCGAGGAATCTGACAGCGACGGCGTATGATACCGAGGACGAATGTTATGAGAAATATGAGGATGCTCGCGAGATTGTGACCTACCTTCGACAGCGGGGTGCACAAGTCCTCTTTGGCGTAGATGCGACGAAGCTTGAGAAAACTGCCGCATTGAAGGGGAGGAGATGGGATCGTATAGTGTGGAATTTTCCGCATGCAGGTTCGTTCGTCTGACTATTACGACCGTGCATCTATCGATGTTCACCCTTGCTTGGTCGCTATCGGTTAGGCAAAGGGATTACTGACCAGGATAGGAATATTCTATCCAACCAAGTGTTGATACTTGGATTCCTACGGTCGGCCGCTAAAGTCTTGTCATTAGGACCTGTACCTTCCTTTATGACCCCACGTAAACGGAAAAAGACCGAGGACGACGAAGATGAAGATGAAGATCATGTACAGGATGAGCCGATGCCCATAGAGGGAGAACAGTTCAAATTCATCACGCCAAAAGAGGCTGTCAAGACGCGCGGGACTGTCCTCATCACATTGCGGAACGTAGTCCCTTATACGCTATGGTTCGTTTACCTCATTTGCCCATATGTTCAAGTTTTGATATGATTTTTGAAAGGGACGTGCCGCGACTTGCTAAAAAACCACCATTACCAACAACGGGAAGTACACCACCTAATCCACGATACACCCTCCTGCGTTCGTTTGGGTTCAATCGAGGTGTGTATAAAGGGTACGAGCACCGCATGACCAAAGGAACACGAGCTCACGGGACAGGTAAAACGGGAGAGGGAGGTGAGGATCGAACATGGGAGTTTTGTCTTCAAGACGCACAATCCGAGTAATGAACATGTATTTTGGGTGAGGATCATGTAAGTAGTGGGTGTGATTATATTAGTATATACCTTAGGATGGGGGCGCAGTACCTGTACTTGACGATGCAGCATCTTCTTCCAAACCCTTCTTCAGACCCTCCAATGTCCGCGCCAACTGACCTCCACTCGCCTGGCTGAGTACTCCCGCTAGTTGCATACCCGGAGCGCTGAGCAGCCCCACAATTTGTGCCCTCAACGTATCCAACGTTGGAAGCTGCGAAACCTCTTTGACCCCCTGCGGCAAGAACACTTGTCCTTCAACAAGTGCACCAGCAAGCTTCATATCAGGATGGAGAACCCGCCGTTGACGCTTCACTCGCCGACCTGGCGTATCCGGGTCCGCATTCTTCTCCTTCTCCTCCTTTTTAATCTCCTCAGGTGTTTTCGGTTTTCGTGGAGGGACAGTACGCTCTAATGTGCGCAATATGGCATTGAGTTGTGGAGGATGGAATGATGGAAGTGAGAGGACAGCGAAATTGCCTGTAGATTCGCCAATCATCTGGTCTACCTGAGCTAGGTTTATTCCAGGAAAGTCGCGTAGTGCAGCTCCAAAGATACTGGTGCGAATTACAGTGAGAGTGGGCTGGGGCTGGGGCGTAGCGGGGATGGCAGCGGAAGCGAGAGATGGAGTTGTGCGGTTGGCAGCAGTGACAATATCACGGCGCAGTTGTACTAGACGGTTGGCAGAGAATTGGTCGTGGTGAAGAATAAGAAGAGGCCCATCTCTGCTCTCGTCCAGAATTCTCCTGTACCAGTTGTACTGGAACGCTTTCTTGTCTTTGAAAACGCGTGGCAGCTTCTTTCCCGGCAGAATTTGAGCGGGCTTAACTGAGATCGCATATCCACGCGATGCAAAAGGCGTCTGGGTCGCTGTCAACCACGACGAGCAGCGTGCTGGGCCCAACATATCGCGCTGAACGGGAAGTTTGCAAAGAAATGCGGAGCGGATTTCGGATGCCAACATTTCTTGTGACGCGTAACGCTCAGTCACGTCAATTCTCTATCCCTCCTCTCATCTGCGTGATACTATTTTAGCATGTAAGGCGCGCCTGAATGTCTATAAAACTTAGTTTCTTACTTCACATAATACCAGGGACGACGACGACGAGTTCTTGTACGGAAGTTCCTCAGCTCCTGCGCCTAAACATGGTAAGAATCATCAGAGATATTCAATTCTGAACTTCGCCGAGAGCGCTCTGTTGTTATCAACTACATTCTTCAATGACATCGTTTTGACGCATATCTTTGTTTTTTGTGTGATACGTTAGCTCCTCGACCGTGAGTTACCAGTCATTAGTCATTTTGAAACGTTGAACATAAACACTTGTGCAGAAGCCCGTACGATGACCCTGTCGACCCTCCAGCAAATGGTGCCTTCTCAATTCCGGAACTTGATGCACAAGACGACATTTTTGCTACACGAGAACATACAGATACACAAGAACCTACAGATACACGAGAACCTACAGACACACGAGAACCTACGGACATACAAGAACCTACGGCTACACGAGAGCCTACGGGCACTCCAGAAGCTCCCGTGAATGGCACATCTCACGAGCAGGAGGAGGAGGAAGAGGATGAGGAGGAAGTTGAGCTTGGAGACGAGAGCGACGAAGATGTGAGTAGTGCTGTCGTACCTCTATTACATGCCTGACTTACTTTTGCTATGAGGTGGAAATTATCATGGAGGCGGCACCGCGGTCAATCGACTTCAGGTAGCGTATTTTCTTCCGTGTCTACATCCAGAACGCTCATTTGTATTCAGGCAAGGAGCTGGCCGAGGACAACCGTCAAGGACAGTCAGCTCGTCGATCCCTACTCAACCCAGAGGAGGTAATCTCCTTCTAACAATATCCATTGATCTACCAACTGAATAACGCGTTTCAGCCACTCAGTCTCTACTCACAACAGAATACACCCCAATTTCCCGAGTTGGACCTCCAGAAACCGCGACACAAACCGCCACGCATGCTCCAGGGCTGAGCAACTCATATGGTGCCGGTTCTTCTTTCGCTGGTCCATCACACTCCCAGCCCCAAGCACCCGGCGCACAGCCCCCAGAAGAACTAAAAGATGACGACGGTGTGGACCCCTCCACGCTTCCTCCCGTGACAGCACCGCAATCCCATCCTGCCGTTGACCCGACGGCAACAGGAGTACTAGATGGTCGCTCCATTCTTGATTTCGACCTCGGCGCCGTGGCTGAAAAGCCCTGGCGACGACCTGGTTCTGACATCAGCGACTGGTTCAATTACGGGTTCGACGAAATTTCGTGGGAGGCGTACTGCTACCGCCGTCGTGACTTGGGCGAGCTTGCCAATGTGCTCAAAACGAACGTCATCGTATGTTCTCGTTATTTGTTCGAGATCGACGGTCATATTGACCTTTCTGCGCGATGTAGAACTTTGCAGGAATGCAGGAAGAACAACTTACCGCGCTTCCGCCCGACGTGCGGCAGATGGTCATGACAGGCGCCAATGCCATGATGAATGGTGCCGCGAATACTGGTATGATGGGCCCGAGTGTTATGATGGATATGTCTGGGATGATGGGACCCATGGGGATGGGGATGGACATGGGAATGAGTGGCGGTATGATGCAGATGCAACCCGACGGAACTGGGCAGATGCAGCAAGGAGTCAACAACGGGACGCCGGAGCAAGGTGGGCAGGGCAACGTCGCCGTCGGGATGATGCAGGACGCTGGGTTCAATGGGCAACAACAGGGCGATATGATGGCTATGGGCATGGGCAACGAATACGGGATGCAGGTTCGCTTTTTTTCCCGTCCTTTCGTGTTTGTACTGATAATGTCTCGACTGTAACAGCAACCTCAGATGGCGCAACCGATGTATCAAGGCATGGATGCTCCGCAGCAAGTTGTCCCCCCTGTGCCAGTACCAGCCGGACGTGGCGCGTCTCCTGCGGCGTATCGTGGACGAGCGCAAGGCATGAGCCGTGGCCGTGGTTTCCCAGGGCGGGGTCGTGGGCGAGGCGGATTTGGTGATGGTGGTGCGTTTGATTATTCGATGTCATAACTACGTACTTTAACTGTATGCTGCACACATTCAGCTCCACCACTGGTACCAGTGCGTCCTGCGTCGCCGCTTCCACCAGGAGTCCCGACGGGGCCACGGAATCAAAATAAGTACAAGGATCGCGATGGGAATGCGCCTGCTGTAGATGGTTTGGACTATGGTGGGACCAACAAGGATCTTGCCATGGGAAGAACATCCAGTGGTGAGCCGGACGAGAGGAGTATGAGCCGGTAAGTTTCCATAGTTTTTAAGAAGTGTGACCAATTCAAATTGTTGGATAGAAAACGGCGAAGTTCTCCGGGTCTAGACGATAGCCGTAGCTCGAAGCGGCGCTGAAGAGTGCACGAGTGACCTTTGGTCTGTTTAGTCGACTCTTATATGTATATTCTTAATATCCTCTTGTCCAAAATATCCTTTTGAATTTTCCGAGATAACAGACGATAGCAATGTTCAAAAGTACATAAAATACAGAAATAAGACTTATAAGTTCCAAAACTAAAATTAATAGTGTCAATGTAAGTATCATGAAGCACGCGCTCCCGCTCTTCCTCCCCCTGCTCTCCGTTTTCCACCGCGTCCAGAACGTTTCGCGTTTCGCTTGGTGCGGCAACCATCACAAAACCAGCGACCTTCGGGTGGTACGATGAGGCCAATGCAAGCCAAATGAAACTACGAGACATCAATTAGTCGCTGCTATTTTTGTACCAAGCATGGATAAACATACCCATTCTCTTTCGCACTGCGAGTCATCGCACGCGATCATCTCGCCATAGCTAACGCCATTGCAGATACAATACCGTCTATCGTCTCCTTCACCCTCTCCTTCGCCCACGTCACCTGTATCTACCGGTATACCCGGCCCAACAGTAGTGTTGATGGGTATGATAGGCATGACGTTTACACCACGCGACACCGGCATTCCCGGGCCTTCCAGTTGCTGCGCCAGCGGAGGATTCCAGTCTTGTGCACCGACGATGTTCTGAGGCATGACATGGATCTCGTACGGGCTGGGGTGGTGTGCATGTGCGCCATTTGGGACGGCACCGTTCGGGTAGGAATGGGGTAGGGGAGCGTGGTGAGACGATTGGGGGATATTGTACGCGTCGCGGCGCGAATTTCCGCCGTGCCCGTTGGAGTGTATTCCGTTTTGCTCGTATGGATCACCAGTGTGTGGTGTGGCGCTGCGATTGCCTGCGGAGGGCCTGGAGCGTTTTGAGCCACCAGTGGAAGCGGCTCCGCGTGCATTGGAGCCGTTGGCTGCTCCACGGTAAGATGAACTTCCGTTGGTCTGTGGGTGGACGTGGGAGGTGACAGAGACGAGGGATTCGGATGGAGAGACGGCACGGTCGGTTCTGAAAGAGGGTGGATGATCAGAGTATAGTAGACATGTCGGTTGGGATAAACACACTTTTTGGCTCGAGCACGAGAACGGGGATTGAGTTCATTCTTATCTTTCTTGGGTGACCGCATGATATCGAGGTCCTCGTCACGCTGCACTCGCTGCCGCTTCTTTGCTGGGCTGGGCTCTGGCACACTGGTCAACAAGGATCCATACCCACCCCGTCTTCTCCGGTTGTTTTCTGGAGCAAGAACAGGCATGAAGGACCGCGCTGATACGTGGGGATATGTAGTCTTCCTGTCAAGTGTGGATGGGTCAAAATTGGGGATGTGTTCGGCGAGGTTTCTGAGGTGGTTGATGTTGTACTTGAGATTGTCTGCAGCCTGGCAAGCGACGCGAATCTTGTCGTCACCCCCAAGCTTGAGCCGAGCGGCCTCTTCAGCGATCTCGACGAGGAGCCCGAGACGTTTCTGCTTTTCCTCCTTGTCCTCCTCGATCATGTCGATGAGTTTATTAATTTTGGTGGTGAGGGAGGCCATGGAAGAGGAAAGGACGGCATCGAGCTCGCGGAGGTCGGCAAAACTGCGTGAAAGCTCAGTTGGGAGTGTGTCAAGGGTATGCGTGTACTCGGAGAGGAGGGAGAGGGAGTATGCAGTGTTGTCTGCGGCATCGGCGGAGCCAGTGGCGACGACTGAAGTGCGCGACGGCGGCATTGGGCTGCTCGTCGTGTGTTACTCGTCGCTCAGTGTTGTGGTCGGTGCCTAACGTTCGAGGGGCCATACAAGGATTTTGTCGACAATCGGGGATATCCAATTTTACTCACGCTCGGACAAGATCTCGTCAAAACCACTTCGTGTTATGGATACAATTGGAAAAGTGAATAGGCAATACAGACTAGATAAGTTACTAAGGTATTGGCGTATATGCAATGAATGTTGTGTGTGATCAACACTGGTGTTATGAACCGATGCCGTGTTCCTTCTAAATTCCCCTTTTCCACCCTTCAACTTGGCGTCTTTTCCTCCGTCCAGAACTCTATGCCGCGTGAATGATGGATCCTCAGAAGGGCATACAGCATGTAAAAATGAGACGAGAGAGAAAAGAGAAAAAATACGCGAGAATTGGCGGAAGGAATAGAGAAAAGGAGATGGTTTCGCGGGTAGAGCCTGGTTATATAGGCGCTATGTGGGGGGATGATAATAGCACGCGAAGCGCTATTGTTCTCGAGAGTCGATAAGTTCTGTTAAGCGCCGTGTGATAGACGAAGTTGATTCGAGTATTGTCGAGGTGTAGGGCCTGTTTACGGTATTCGTTGTGGTCTCCATCGAAAATAGCACAGGTTATATATGCCCTCCGAAGGGTTCCTCAGTGGTTGACTTGCCACTTTTCGAGTACAAGGGCACTTCCTCATATAGACGTTGCCTTGTCCGGATTCGGGATCTAAACACCGCCTGATATGCAGCTGATGTAGAATGCACGATGCTTATTGGTTAGTTATCACCGGCGAGTGGCTGATGCATGGATGGTCCTTGTTCTCGTGGACTGTTCTGAATCTGAGGGCCGTTCCTGTTTGCAGATCATCCAGACAAGAGATCGATACGATCATTGCCAGTCCTGTGCGGGAGCTCGCGAGTATACTTAGCTCATCGTGTCAAGACTGGAGGCCAATCCAAAGGGAGTGTCTGCAGCGCAAAATGTGAAGATAAACAAGGCTTGGATGATCGATGAATGTAAGATGAAGGAATCGAAGAACCTGGAAGCGTTCGGAGCATAAATTTTCAAGTCATGGCCGTTTTGGAAACAAGCGAAAGCTTCTCACCCTTTGTTTTTGCCCCTTATTACACTTCACGACGATGCCCATGAGGCAATAGTCTCATACATACGTTGCATTTGCGCTCTTGTATCTAATCGATAAACAAGTACCTAATTCATATCGATCCATCTTCCAAGATTCTTTTACTTACTCTCGCCCTCAACGTCAGCTTCAATAGTACTCGTTGTATTCCAAATTTGCCAACATCTAAGCTCGCCTACGAAGCTCAAGGATCCCTTATAATTTATTCGAAGGCACCCCACAAGAAAAAAAACTCTTATAATTTATACGAGGGAGGTTTCCCATTTATGGCAGTCGACGACGACGTTGCCAAGGTATGCGGCCCTGAGTCTCCTCCGAAGAGTTCCCAGTCTCAGGACGTGTCGCAGACCCCGATCTCCTATGAAGCACCGAAATTGGCTCCAGGACAAAGTTCTGACTTGGTGGATTATGATGAAGAAGACTGGCCTTCTTCAAATCCACAGATTCAATAGCGGCTCGTGAACCTGGAGTGGGATGTGTGAGTGTGAAAGGCGTAATAATGGAAGCCAATGAACGGGATCCCGAGCTTGCAGCTACTGGTCTGTCTGTCAATTTATGATGATAACATATCAGACAAAGTTGAGGGGATTTTTGATTAAGACACACCGGCAATATTGTGGTTACTATCGACGTTATGTAGCTGGACGAAAGGACGAGATCGATTACCCCGTCTTCTCCAATAGAGAACAGCGGCAATAAGCACGAGAATAACGCTTCCTATGACGACGGCTACGATTTCTCCCGCACGTAAACCAAGATTACTCGACGATGAAATAATTGATGTCGATGTAGCGCTTGGAATAGAAGAGGTGCTTTTGGGTGTTAAGAGGGAGGGAAGGGCAGTGGAGGCGATGCTGATTGTAGTGATGCCCGGGCTCTGATAAAAGGATGTTGTTGTGGGAGTAGCGGTAGGGATTTTTGACGATGAAGAACTTGAAGTGTGTGTTACGACAGAGTTACTGTGAGAAGACACAGGTGATGAGGGGGGTGATGCTTGAGAGCTGGAGATGATATGAAGATTCGATGTGTAAACCACGTAGTCGAGGTTAAAGGTCAGGTGTTGAACTTCTTCAATCTCAATCAACAATGTATGGTTCCCGGCGTCCAATGATTCTTTAGAGTAGAATAAGAAATTTTGAAGTACTGTTTCGAACGAAGAATCTTCTGACGAGGATGTTTCATTTACCTCATGCGTTCTCGTCGACGTAACGGAATCGAGGGTGTACTTTGTCTTGACAGAGCCAGGAGTCCCCAATGGCATGATACCATAAACGGCGATAGCTGTTCCTAGAGAATGAAAAATATAGCTCAGTGCTACGCTCACGAGTCATGAACGGAGAAGATGAACCTGTGAATTTGAATGACACGGATGCCCCGATGGCTTTGGTTCGGTGCGTAGTATTGTGAAAGGGAAAGATGGCCGAATCTTTAGGGGAAGAGAACGAACGAATGTGACGCGTCCACTCATCACTGTAGGACATGGATTCGTCGTCATCGTCAACGATAATCTGCTGCCTTGTCTTCACAGGGGTCTTGTTGACATTAACACTGACGGCCGCGAAGTCCAACGAGGTCTGGGTCAAACCATCTAGGTGTATCGTGTGGGTGCCATCATCCAGCGTTGGAGACTGCCACCATTGACAGTAATCGCCAGCTTGTTGGCGTGAGAAGGAAGTCGTCCATGGCTCCTGCCCATCGATAGTTACTGTCAATTCCTGAGAACGCTCAAGTGGGGGCGAGTGGCCGTAGAAAGCTATTGCGTTTCCTACAAACCGAGAGGAATTTCGGTGTGCTTTCCTTGAAAGGGATCTAGCTATGAAAACGTACCAGCAAAGGTGACTTGAATGGACCCTGACGATGCGGAAACCCAAGTCGAAGAGTTACCAAACCATCGCATGTTATCTTTTACAATCCAACTCCCGTTGTGCCCGCCTCCGTAGACAAGGTCATTTGTAGGGACAGAATCAATGACAACTAGGACGTTTTCGGACATTGGTGGGAAGGAACAGAGGTAATCGCAACAAAAGTGGCATTGAGTGATGAGCAGCCAAGATGACCTTTCAACTCGAATGAGGCCATCGAGCTAGTGATCATGACGAACAAGAAAACGGTGCAAGTATGTGAGAAGATCATCATCGATCAAGTTGAGAAAGGTGATTTATTTTGGCCTCATCGCATCCTGTGCTGATTTGAAAAGGAAGTGAGCAGGTAACGCATTTTGGCTTGTCTTAGCAGAGATTATAGACATACGCGTATTTTTACATAGGATCATGGAGCTCGCAATGGGGTCTGATGAAACTCTCAAACAGGAGGTTTGGACGGTGTTGGATCGCAGGTATTGTGCCAGATTCTGAGTCATCGTCTTAGACCTTGCGGACCTGCAGGGGCTGGTCTTTCCAAGACATCTTGTTTCCTTTCCACGGTGTCCTCTCAGGTGCTCATTGTAATATCAATCAGGGTTGGCAGACCAGGAGCAACATTTTGATATCCTCCAAGACCTGAACAGCTCTCCCATGCGCAACGACGAAGCAAAATTGCAAAATTTCCTCCTTTACCCTCAGAGGGCCCAAGAAGCCGCGTGTCAACACCACGATAATGTCAAAGCAATTCTTATCGCACATGGCTACCATGGCACTTTCCACATCATGGGTGCCATCTCGAATGACGACCTTCAAAGGGGGATTATAAATGAGTATGTGTTAATCGTCTATGAAGAGAAGCCAATTGCCCGCAAATGTGCCCATAAACTCGCGGCCCTTTTCCAGGATGTCCATCCTGTTGTGGTGTGCTCTGGCTCCAAAACTGAGCTCACCCAACAAAAATACGCCTCTTTACAACCCTCATATCTCCAGTTCGATGAAATCACTGCTTCCAGTGGACTGGGTAGGATCGGTCATGGTGGGTACAAGGGCAGCAGCAGCGGTACTAGTGGCCATGAAGGGCATGGTGACGGCAGTGGAAGCAGCAGAAAGGACCAGGGCGAAGGATGGGCAAGAGACGATGGGAGTGGAGGCAGAGAAGATCAGGGAGGTGATGGTGGTAGCGGTAGAGGTGACAGCGGAGGTAATGATGGCAGAGGTGATGATGGTGGAGGTGGCGGTGATGGTGGCGGTGGCGGTGGGAGTGATGACAGTGGTGATGGCGAGAATAAGCCGTTTGTTTTCGGCTTTATGGGCACGGTTGGGGTAGAAGAAGAAGCTTTGCAAGACTGGAGTGCTACGTTTTCAACAGCCGGCAGTCTCCAAATTACACCGGTACGAAAAAATCATTGCATCTATATAGTAAGCACTCACTCATGACGAAAATTATAAGTAGATAACCCAAGGCGGAGTCGTACCTCTCCCAGATGGGGAACGTCTTTTCTATGGAGGGGGATGGTTTATCATCAAATACGATGCCCTTGTGTCTACAGAAGAGAAAGGATTGTTTCATTTTCAGAAGTCCCTGCTAACACTTTCCATAGAGCCCTCCGAGCACTGGGGAGCATTTCGACGCTGGGAACAAAACTTACCTTCCAGAGATAGAACTTACGGCACAATCACCACATCCGAGGAACGCACATATTTCCTTGGAGTGAAAACCTCCACCCGTCGAACGACTAGTACGACTAGTACTACAGGGTGCTCTTCATCCACTGCCGAGATTATATTTCCGCGGTACCACATTGTACCTTCTCCCCTACCAGTAACCCGGCCTTATCCTCCCTACCCTCCAAGTCCACCAAGCTCATCCAACCCAGTGCTAGGCAGTGGCCATTCAAGTTCAAGCTTGGGCTCAGGCATGACTTCATCATCAGAGCTGGATTCACAATCTCATGCCCCAACCCCTCCTTTAGGGACGAAGTCATGCCATGCACAGCAGGCTATCAGTGCCGCCGAAAAACTACGACTTGAACATGTCCCTGAAGGTCCCCCTTCTCGTATGGGTGCTAGATGGATCTATGAACCGTGGAACGAGGGTACCAAGCCATCTGCGTTTGTCCTTGAGCAGGGAATATTCCCATGGATTGCCCTGGGAACCTTCAATGACTCTGAGCAAGGACCGATCTCGCCTCATGATGTAATCGAGGCCAGAGTCATCACAGCCTGGGCTCTATCCACCACCCCAATTCCTTCAAATTTCAGCACTGCTGTGCACCTCACACTTCTCTCAATCCGTGCATCAAAAATTCCCACTTTTGCCGGTGTCCAGAGGCAGGCCCTAATACGATCCTCAAAGTATGTTCCTTGGAACATTTCAAGGGCTGTGACATCATTCTTCATTGAACGACTGCCACGATGTTCCCATTTGATCAGTGCTGTCCATTGTAAGTATAGATGCTACTTTCTTTCGATCTTGAAGTTCATCTATGCCGTTGTCTAACAATTCTATCTTCAGTTTGCTCCCACGCAATCAAAGATTTATTTCGAAATGTGTGGAAAATATGAGTCATTTCAATTCCTAAAGCATACACCTAATAGCTTCAGATGTTCACTTACAAGTTATGATGACAGATGTTGGACTAAGTTGATAGATAGTATCTGGCCTCTTTCTTCTTTATTTCGAATTCCTACTATTACAGCCTTATTTTCAGTGATTGATCCCTCCAACCAATCGTCTAGTAAACTCGGACTTGTGCATATGTAACTTCTTACTAGAGGTCAATATTGACCCTCTGATCACAGTACGATATCATGCATGAAGACCATATATTCCCAACAATTCTATCATACTCAGTGTAATTCAACTAATCAAAGCTGGACCTGGTACAATCAGACTATCATAATAAACATTTCCCGTTGAGTCGCCTGTCCAGAGGTCTGAGATTAGTCACCGTATTGAATCAGAGGGGAGATGACGAAACTGACCTTTTAATCGAGTTCGTCAATCTCGAAATCACGGGCATCGAGCTCGAAATCTTCCATGAAGTCGCGTTGGGCGTTTTGGTTTTGGTTGATACTGACACTTGGAGCATGGTGGAAGAGTTTTCCTATACCACTAAAGATACCGCGCGCCTCAATATCATCCTCGAATCCACGGGCAACATGCTTGTGGTGGTGGTGATGGTGCTTACGACCGTTCTTGTGGGGATGTGTTTTGCTAGACACAGTGGAAGAGGGCGCGGAAGCAGAAGCAGTGGTGGCAGAAGCAGTGGTGGCAGGAGCAGTGGTGGCAGGAGCAGTAGGGTCAGCAGAGTCAGTATCGGTCACATCGCGTTTGCCCTGACGATGGTTGTGGTGGCGATGGCGGTGAGGCCTTGCACCAGCAGGGGGTGCACCAGCACCAGAATCAGAGGTACCGGCAGCACTGGGGTCTTGAGTACCGTCCACCTCACGCTCAAGAAGTTCGTCGAAGTCGCGCGGAGAGACGGAGGATGAGCGGTGGTGCTTGTGCTGGTGTTTGCGGCCGTTCTTGTGAGGATGTGTCTTACCATGCGCAGTGGAAGAAGGGGCGGCAGCAGCAGCAATGGTGGTCGAAGCAGCAGAGTCAGCAGAGTCACCATCGGTCACATCGCGCTTGCCCTGGCGGTGGCGGTGGTGGCGGTGAAGCTTGGGACCAGCAGGGGGGACACCGGCTCCAGGGGCACCGCCAGCACTGGGGTCTTGAGTGTCGTCACGCTCAAAGAGCTCCTCGTCAAAATCACGGGGGGAGTTGCGGAAGCGTTGACGCCTACCGCCTTCTCTCATCTCGCGGTTGCCCTCATGACGGTGGGTTTCACCGGAGTCGCGGGGTGAATTGCGGGAGTGTCTGCCACTGTCCCTCATCTCGCCATGACGGTGGTGTTCGCCGAATTCTCGGGGGGAGTTACGGGAGTGCCTATCACCTCCCCTCATTTCCCGGTTGCCCTCATGACGGTGGTGTTCGCCCAATTCACGGGGGGAGTTGCGGGAGTGCCTGCCGCCTTCCCTCATCTCGCGGTTGCCCTCATGACGGTGGTGTTCGCCCAACTCACGGGGGGAGTTGCGGGAGTGCCTACTACCTCCCCTCATCTCGCGGTCGCCTTGACGGTGGTGTTCACCCAATTCACGAGGAGAGTTGCGGGAGTGCCTACCACCTTCCATCATCTCGCGGTTGCCCTCATGACGGTGGTGTTCGCCCAACTCACGCGGGGAGTTGCGGGAGTGCCTACCGCCTTCCCTCATCTCGCGGTTGCCCTCATGGCGGTGACGGTCGCCGAAGTCACGCTCGAAGAGTTCCTCGTCAAAATCACGTGGGGAGTGACGAGAGTGGGTGGATGAGTGCTGGTGTCTACTGCCATTCTTGTGCGGTTGCGTCTTGTCAGCTGCGGTGGTCATATTGCGGTTACCCTGATGATGGCGATGTTGGCCATGGTGGTGGGGCTTGCCATCGGCAGAAGGCGCACTAGCACCAGAATCAGAGGCATTATCAGCACCAGCGTCTTGAGTACCGCTGTCTGCGCCACGTTCGACGAGCTCGTCGTTGAAGTCACGGGCAGAGACAGAGGTGGATGAGTGGTGGTGCTTGTGCTGGTGGCCCTTCTTGTGGTGATGATTCTCGCCTGGTACACTGGTGGTGTTGGATGAAGGCGCGCCAGTAGTAGCGGAGAGAGCATCGGTGGGGGCGGCACTCTTGACGGCAGGTGCGGCAGAGACGAGGGTGGAGGCAGCGACGGAAGCGAGGATGATAGCTTGAGAGTACTTCATTTTTAAGGATGATATATAAGTGAGTTGATATAAGGTGTCAGTCCTGCTGGAGTTGGGAAGTTTGGTCTTTGGGTGATACTCAGAGCCTGCTGAGGATGGAGAATCGAGAACACCAGGTGAGCCTTTTTATACCATGAACGATGAGACCTCGGTCCGTGTGTAAATTAATGGAGGTTCTCGGAACATACGGCATCTGCACGTGTGAATGCCAAACGATTCCCTCGATTGATGCCAACTCTGCTGTAACGCGAGTGCGTTTTCCCTTGACATAGCAGTCAGATGTCAGATGTGATTCGGTTGCTGTGGCGCCTGATTTGCCGATTCTACACTACATTTTCAGAATGCGGTTCAGGACCATCGTCAAGTACTATACACTGAACGTACTGGTATAGCTAGTTACATATCGTCAAACGATATTGTTGTCGCGGCCCATTTTTGCACGGACACCATTACCAGCGGCCCCGAGTGTCTGTCGTTGCCTTCGGTCATAAACTGTGATACTCGAGATGAAAGTAAATCACGATGGAATGATATGTGAACCCAGTGTGGACCTGTGCTGATATCAACTGATAGTTTGTCGACACCAACCTCGAGACCATTGCGCGATCCTGTCATGGCATCCAGATCTCTCTATAAAGATTCGCCAGTCAATCCTTTCTTTCTTTTTCTGTTTCTCAGGAAAGGAGATTGACGTTCACCTGGTCCATCTGCATCCCTTGAAACCATCTGTGACACGTCATCGCCGATGATTCTGGAATATTGATTCTTGCGACTACGATATGGAAATTACACGAAGGACTCCAGGTTTCAAGAGCTCAGCAACACGAAGTAAACTCCTTCCAAGAAAGATTCTAATTTACATTAGAGACCATCGAAAGGGTCATCATCATCATCTACGCAATCTAGGTAATCCTATACTAGTGGTGAGGTCATAAAATGACTTCGAAGATTGAAGTGCTTACGTTCAGATTCACATCCGCAACATCTACACTCATCGCCGTCGGTTTCTCATTTTTCTCATTTCGTTTCTCGAATTCCAGCTGCGGCACCAACTCCGACTCTTTGTCCTTGACCTCCCCGGACTCACATAGCGGTGGTGAAACTTTCTTGACAAGATCAGCGTTCGGCGGCGGGGTAGTCGTAAAGAGTCCCATGCCATGCTTGCGAACGCTCGTCTTCGAGGTCTTGAGAGACTCATGTGGCTCTTTTGTGATTGTGGTAGACTGAGAGTCCATATGATTCGCTACTTCGGCAGCTTCGGGCCCTTGTGGGGCGGAATCTACTTTGCAAGGTGGGTTTGCAGTTTCCTGTAGAGGGGACGACGAGATGTCAACTATCGGAAGCGGAGTGGAGTCTATCTTGCAAGGCGGGAGTGAGGGTGTGGGTGTGAGTCGAGCTTGAGATAGTACAGTTTCTTGGGTAGGCGACGACGAAACGTCGACTACCGGAAGCAGGGGCGGTGGAGAAGTGACGTGAGGCGGAGAGGGTGAGGGAAGTACAACTGAAGAGTCGGTAGACGGCAGCCTCGAACCTCTGTGAGGCGGAGCGGGTGAGCGAAGCGCAGTTGACGAATTGGTAGACGGCAGTCTCGAACCTCTTGGGTGCCTCGAGGTAGACACCGAAGACAACCTCGAAAAAGGCAGATCATGGCTGACCTTCCTTACTTTGTGAGGCTGGTTCGTCGACTGTACAAGGTCACCAGCATTGACGTTCAGAGGTACAGGTGTTGGTTGATCCTCACTCAACCTGCGTTCTTCCTTGAACAGTTCTAGGAGTTCCTGCTTTGCTTTTGCCCAATCTCTCTCAGGCACGGGAGGCAGCATAGCGCCTTTGTTAGCCTGTGCATCGGCTCCGTCGTTTCCTCTGTCGCCACTATGACCTTTGACATACTCCATGCGGACGGGCTGTCCCATAAGAGCTCGAACTTCCAGGAGAGCAGATACATATCTGATGATTTCAGCGTTTTTAACTGGGGCGCCCCCTGCAGTTCGAAAATTGTTGCGTTCCCATTTTGGGAGCCACTGGAGAAAAGCTGAGCAACGTAAGGGGATTAGATACGTAAAATAGCGAGATTCATACATTTGATGCAATATTGAGAATCGGTTTTGATAAGCAGAGGTTTCTTGCTTTTTGGTGTCGTTTCAAGCATACGCACAATAGCCTGCACACGTGGTCAGTCGATATTTTTCATCTGGTAAGGCGGGA
>JAGGAS010037637.1:17464-34682 GCA_017657355.1 Termitomyces sp. K1Ac | reverse complement strand
TCATTCAACAGACGCAGAGAGCACCGAAGCGTAATACCCTGAAAGCGTGGTTCGCCTCAGACACTGATGCACCAAGAGTACGGTTCCAAAAACCCATCGATTTGTACAATCCAGTAATCTTGTTGGGATTATCGGGCCATTCAAGAAAGAACTACAGACCATTGCAATCAAGTCAATTGAAAACAGAAATCCTCGAAAGACCTACAATAGAGGTAGGCCTTATATACAGTCATACTAAACATTCATCTCGCGCGAGTCAGAAGAAGCATAATGCAATCGCGGTATTTCTCACCAACATAGAAAAAGGATCATCGAAGAGATCTTCGAGAATCGGAGGGCGCTTACACCGAAAGCATAGCAACTGATTATTTGGTCGGATGTACTTAAGAAAGTTCCGCTGGGCATATGAGTTCAATTGAATCCTCTGCTAGAGTTTGCTGGCGCTTACCGCTCAATTGTCTGGTCCAGATGCTGATGATGACAAAGCTAGGGAAATGGAAAAGAGGACCAGAAAGATCGTTATTTTACCAGTCTAATTCCGTACAGCCCAAGTTCTGAACAGGATCGATCCATGTACTAATATT
The DNA here is from genome assembly GCA_017657355.1 of Termitomyces sp. K1Ac. Lineage (NCBI taxonomy): Eukaryota > Fungi > Basidiomycota > Agaricomycetes > Agaricales > Lyophyllaceae > Termitomyces > Termitomyces sp. K1Ac. The sequence continues at coordinate 34,098 of JAGGAS010037637.1, read as the reverse complement.
AAAGGTCCACGGAGTCAGTCACTTTCAGATATGCAAATCGAAATGTTCACACCCCCCTAAGACTGCTGTAATCTTAGGAAATAGCTTATAAAGAGCATTCTAACAAGTCAGAATCTTTTGGTGTCTTGCACATTCGGATGGGAAGTCAGCTTGACTGGAAAAAAAGACATCAGCTGCGATTGCCAATTGTGTGATATTGCTCGTAGCACCTACTATCGAAAGAACAGAGGAAAGTATTATGTCAATAGATAAAGGTTTTTCGAGGTACACTCCAAGCAGCCGTCGCACAAACGAATACTCCCTGAAGGGCCCGACCTTGTGAGGTAATCAACTCCATGCCCAGTTGTCGTCTGAATCATTAGCAGGCTCTTTCTTTGAGCGATATGAAGTTCCAATGTCCAGTCTTTATGAGGATTCAGGCGCATCATGCCTGCAAAGCTTCACGCCAAACGCCTTGTAAGTAGTAGATGTACAGATGTCAGATGGTATCCGAGTGTACAATAGATAGTGTGTTTGGACTCAGGCGACCCAGAATAGACAGAGGCTTAAGCTTGAGCATGAACTTGAAGCATCAAAGGGGTATGAGGCTTTGAGTGCCTGTAGAACCAACTTGAGACGTTCAAGTGAAGTGACCGTCGCGGTGATTGTCCATATGAGAAATAAGAGCACGTGCGACGCGCATATCTGCCACCAACCCTCTTGCCTCGCGCGTCGCGCCAAACGTCCTCATACCTATGATGGCGAGCGTTAAGTATCACTGTCCGTGCCTCTCGAGCTCTCCTGTCCCTCCGCCTCCCCATCTGCCTTCATCGTCTTCCAGCTTCCATCCTCTCCATACCCTCTTTTTCTGCGAAGAATGTGATGCCGTACGATGCAATCGCTGTGTCTCCGTTGAAGTCAGCACATACTACTGCCCTAACTGTCTTTTCGAAGTCCCTAGTGCAAGCGTTCGCGCGGAGAAGAATAGGTGGGTGAAGATATCTCTCAACGCACCTACTCTGACGACATGACTCGGACACCAGATGTGCTCGCAATTGTTTCATGTGTCCAAATTGTAGAAACACATTATCAGTAGTCCCCTCAGATCCCCCGGACAACAATGGAGACGGGCGTCTCGCTGTTCCCTCCAGCACGGTCGGTGAAGGGCCTTTCTTTCTGTACTGTAACCATTGTAGATGGGATTCTGCGGAAGTGGGAATAACGTTCGAGAAACCAACTGGTCTTGCAGGTGACTTGAGATACTCCTTATCAACTACTATCTCTCTAACAAGGAGTGTACAGCTCAATTACAAAAATTCGAAGATTCTGTGCCCGAGTCACTGGAATTCGATCGACTGAAGGAACATTTTGAACCTTTCATACGTGCAGCCTCTCTTTCTTCTTCTGCATCAACAGCCTCGGCGGTTGCGCCAAGCAGCGCGGCTCACTCACATCACCTTTATTCAACCTCTATCACAGCCGCCGCTTCTGCTGCGTTAGCTCGCGATATTCCCGGAGTTGGCAAGTACAACCCCCTCGGGAGGAGTACGTCGTCAAGAGGAGGAAGTGGGAAGGATAGAAGTAGGAATAAAGACGAGATGGTCGAGTACAAGAGTCGCTTGGACATAATGACCGCGAGCAAGCTGGGTTCCGGGGGAGGGGATGTAGATTCGGAATATATGAAGCATTTGGAATCGGTAGGGGAGGTGTCCAGTTTGGAACAACGGTGGACGAGTAGCTGGGCAGTTCCTCTGCAAGCACAGTGCGCATTATTTGATCAGTTTCTATGCCCAACTCACTTCGACTACAAAGTGAACTCAAACCTCTTAGGATTCCTCTGCACTCGAAGCGATCGAAACGTTGTCCGGCATGCACACATATCCTCATAAAGCCAGAACAGAAAGCCCAGTCCGTACGATATAAGATCAAGCTGGTCGCAGCCAACTATTTGCCCGCAATAACTGTCGCTCTTCCCCACGTTCAACAAGCGCAGGCCGATGCAGCTCGCCGAACTCTCGGAAAGACGTCTACTGCCCAAGATGATGACAGGAGCGGTTCAGCAGGCGGCATGCACGCGGGGAAGACGTATCCATTCCACCTTGCATTAACAAACCCGCTATACGATCCCATTCAGGTTCGATTATCTATACAGCGCATGCACATCTCAAGTGCCACCGTGACATCAGCAGAGGGAGGAACGTTAGAGAAAGCGCGACGGCCGCCATTCGCGGTGTCGTTGCCTACTTCATCGTTCCCAATTGCAGCTTTTGCAGAGGCGTGGGAGTATGAGGATGACGAGGACATGTTCGGCGTAGAGGACGACGATCTTGGGATCGGCAGAGGTCGAGAAAAGGATCGGGGCAAAGTCAAAGCTGTTGGAGTTCTCGAAAAACGCGCGAATATCACGGTGGTCGGTGGGGAAGTCGTTATTGGGAAGGAAGCCCGAGGGTCCGTCAGGGTATGTTTTGGACATCTTTCTACCGTCTATCATCATTTGCTGATTCTTGTCAACAGTTCAATATGTATTGTCGAACATGGCAAGGTATTCCCACGTTCCCGCCTTAACGACGGTTATAATGTCATCTGTCATCGACGCCCGCAGCGATGAATAAGAGGCTGCCGTCTTTCCTTTCCTTCATCATCTTCTGAGGCTTTGAACAGTTTCGGCTTGCCAGGGCAAGCCTTTCTTATTTCCTGACCTGGTGTCAGCGGGCGAACAATTTTGGCGTCGATCATGAATTCTTTATCCAATAATGATATCCGGGTTAGGCCTGCAAGCCCACGGCCGCAACCAGGGCCTTTGTATACGAAACGTGGGGAGATAGGTTATGTGGAAGGTGCAACGGATGAGGCAAGGAGCTCCAGCCCGGAAGGCGTGTTGCCGACACGTCATCCAGCCGAACGGGACCACCCAGCACCTCCAACAACTTCCTCCGCGTCAAACAATACCCTTATTTCCCCTTCAACCACCACGCTCGTTCCCTCTGAAAGCAATAATTCTATCAAAAACAAAGTCCTCTGCTTCTTCAAACCGAGGAAGTATCCCTCATTTCACGGATTACGCATTACAACGTTGCTCGTGTTTTCCTTGCAACTCATTGCCTTGGGCGGCACTCTTGCTGGATGGGTCATCATAGCCAAAATTGTGGATCATGCTACCGATACATTCACAACAACAACAATATTCATTCACGTCCTTTTCGGTGTCTGTGTACTCGCAGAGCTCTTGTTCCTCGAACGACGACTATACCGTCTTCGAGCAGAAAGATACACATACCTCCACCCGGGCGAAATCCTTCCTCATTTGAGATATGGGCGTCCCGCTGACCCAGGCGTCGCGTTTTCGCCCTGGGATCGGCCGCCACTTCCCACGTATGCCGCTGCGTTGGCTCAAAGTGGTGCTGGTACAGGGGATGTGGAGGATCACCTGATAGCTCAGCCTCCTCCCCCTGCATATGGAATGACCAGGGGAAGTACCTTCTTGTTGTCAGGATTCATGCGAAACAGTTTGTTGGCGCAGCGACCCGTTTCTGAGCAGATTGACCGCCCCAAGAGCTATCATAGCAGGGACGAGGAGTGGGAAGAGATTCAAGACGCTGCAAGGGCAAGGCGACTGGAGGAAACATTAACTCGTTTGGATAGACCCAGATCAGCCTGATGCGAGAGTCTTTCGGAAAGTCATTGCGCCAAGAAACCCCACGATTGGCTGGCGTGGTAGAGATTATTAGCCGTGTACATAGTGACAGTTGAGACAAGATATCTTATGCTTGGCCATGGTTTATGGTATTAAATTGAGGCATGGTAGCTCAAAAAAATCGATGGGTGTCGGGCCTCAGGGATACAGGGTTCCAGATCTAGAGGGTTCCTGGTACATGTAACATACATATGTATATCTCAACTTTCAAGACCTTGTGGAGGAGTGTGCCAGAGTGTGCCTGATATCAGTCGAGTCATGGTCAGGTCCTGTCGATGATCGATGAGGCGCCCTGACTCAGCGAATAAGGTCAGCGCGAGCCTACGCGAGCGCGCTTTGTCATCAAACGGCAATTACAAAAATGACGATTCACGTTCACAACACACTTGTCGACGGAATGCCACTTCAAGCCCCTTTGACCCTTTGTCACCCCCTCCTATTTGACAGAATGAGTCATAAGTATCCTGTCTTGTTTCCATTTCACAGAAATTAGTTAAGGTTCTTGTTTTCCTGTGACGCCTACTTGTCAGAATCCGCCTTTTTTTCCTCTGGCTACGCTCCATTGGACTTGCATTCATGTTTGAACTACAGCATGCTGCGTTACCCCAATATACACCTTCGGAGCCTTCACCAAAATATTCTTCCCGTCCCTCATGTGATGAAAGTACTCTCCAGCATACTCCTCTCCAGGTGCGGTCGACACCGCTAGGGACTTACACTCGGAGGTCTGGTAAAATTTCTGTAACACTTTTTGAGCAGGAGGACGGTATAGATATGCCTGTATATCACAAACGCGGCGAAATTGTTGGTTCGCTGCTCATAGAAGATCCATACAAAGTCACTCAAGTCACTATCAAAGTTCGTCAATTTTAGGGAAGGGTTTATCGATACGTCTGATCTCTTGCTCTGCAGATTGAGGGTAAACTCGATACGACAATTTCCGAGAGCGGTTCCAAGTCGATCCAGTTGATGAGGATCTCCCATACACTTTGGCGTAGAGGAGAGTCACAAGAGCTATCCGGCTATCTCCCATTCTCTCACATGTTACCCACCACTTTTACTTATGATGGAGAGGAACACCCACTCCCACCGACATTTTCGATCAACCAGAAGTCTGCTTCGGCATTTGAGCTTCGAGTCGTGTATTCGATAGCTATATGTGTGTCTCGTGTCCGCCACAACATGGAGTTCTTGACAAAGTCTGACAAGTAAGCACACTCTCACCAATTTTTATCCAGATTCTCATCGGGTTCCGTTCTCAGCGTAAAGGTCCCCTTCAGATACCATCCCCGCCTTCGTGCATACCGTCCCATCCTTCCGAGCCCTCATTTCTTTTCTACCGTTAAAACCTCTCCGGATGAATGGTTCCAGACCTTCTCTGCAATTAAGACGCGCAAAGTGTTTCCCGAGCTTGGACCGCTCTACTGCCATGTATGTATTCGTTGACATTGAGGCGATGCATCTGCTGATATTCAATCCAGCTCTTTATACCGTCAGCACGAACATATGGCCTAGCTGATAAAATTCCCTTCCACATACAACTCAATGGTCCTCTTGACGCTCTTCAAAGACTCCTCATGCCCAAACCGGTCTCCGCGCCGCCGGCTTCCCGGTCTATGAACAGATTGCGCGAAAAGTGTCATCCGTACACTAAACCAATACTAAAGGTATCCCTCGTCCGCCAATGCGAAATTGAAACTAGGAGCCATAAGTCCTGGAAGAATGTGACAATTGGTCAAGGTGAAATCTGGGAGCTCCCTCCCTTGATTTGTGAATCCAGAGACGCTGTGCATCTAGACTGGGCAGGCGAGGTCCAGGCCAAAAAAGACGTCGATATTGCTCGCTCCATCGGCGCCGCAGTCAGTCAGAATCAGATTGAGTCAGACTGAGCCTCCTGAGAAGTCGGATTCTTCTTCGGCGCAGCCAGATGACTCATCTCTTTCAACTACAAAGGATCCACTTTCATAAATGGCTCCCAAGAAATCTGTAGTCTTTTATTCTCTCTCTTCAAAACTCACAAATCTGCGATCATGGCCGAACTCGAGTTAGCACTGCTGCCTCAGTACACACCTTCAGAGCCATCGCCAGCTTATTCTTGCAAACCCTCCAGTGATGAACGTACTTTGCAGGAAACCCCTCGTCGTATACGTACAACACCGACAGGGACATATACCCAGAGGTCTGGGAAATTTACCGTTTCCCTGTTCGAGCAGGAAAACGATATAGACATCCCTATATATGGCTCAAACGGCGAGATTTCTGGCTCGATATTCATAGAAGAACCGCAAACAGTTTCCCGAGTCACATTGAAAGTGAGTACTATATACATAAAAATGGATATCGATCAATTTCATCTTTCATCTGGTCTAGATTGAGGGAAAGCTCGATACAAAAATCCCTGTGAGCGGCTCGATGACGATTCCATTATTAAGTTGGTCTTGTACCCTCTGGCGCAAAGGAGATGCAGACACACTGTCCAATTACCTCCCTTTCTCTCATTTGCTGTCTCCCATATTTATCTATGAAGGCTCGGAACACAATCTCCCGCCGACCTATTCGGTTCGCCAGGTTGGGTTCTGCCTTCGAGCTATGTATTCAATTATCGTATGTGTGCGCCGGGCTCGCCACGTAATGGATATCTTGACGAGGTCTGACAGGTGAGTCCGTATCACCCAAGCTGTGATGACATCTTCTGACCTCTATCTGCACAACAGAGTAAAGATTCCCTTTAAATATCATCCCCGTGTTCGACCACGTCGCCCCATCCTTATGAACTTCAGTTTCTTCTCCACCGTGAAGACTTCTCCTGAAGAGTGGTATCAGACATCTTCTGCAATGAAAATGCGCAGAAACACGCCTGAACTAGGTACTGTTCATTGTGATGTATGTGTCCTTCGTAAAAACCAATATATATTTATCAACGCTCCTCATAGTTCTTCATTCCTGGGGGGCGAGTATATGGCCTGGCTGATCAAATTCCATTTCATGTACAATTAAACGGCCGTCTCGACGCCCTCCAATCATTCCTGCCTCAGCCGATCGATGCGTCATTGATTCCGTCTCACTCTCACACGAAGTCCCCTCAACAGAAATTTCAGCCGAAAATCAAGGTATCCCTCATGCGTCAAAGCAAGATTGAAACCAGGCATGAAAAATCGTTCAATAACGCATCAATCGGAGAAGGAGAGATTTGGGAGCTCCCCCCTGGGATTTGCAAGTTATCAGACGTCATCCATTTAAATTGGGAAGGGAATGCAAAACTCAACCCGGATGTCACAGTTGGTGGATTCATAACTGGAAATGTCTCTGTGAGAGTACGTCGCCTCCAGCTTCGCAACTTACCCCGGTTCATAAGTCTTCCTCTAGGACTTCATAGTGCTTACCCTGGAGCTGCCTCCAGTCCATAACGAGGTTTCGCTTTTCCAACCTCTCCAAATAACAGTCCCAATACGACTCGTAACCGATTCCTTCGCGGAAGTATTTGATTACGAACCCCCTCCATTATGAATGACTGTCAATTTACCCCCATTACCATTGAGGCTGATATCGAAGCTTCATAATCACTCGATGCGCTGTGATCCATTGCTTGCTCTCGGCATACATCACTACCTTCCTCTGAAGCGTGCTCGCTTTTGTTCTATCATGCAGGAATACCTCACTGAAAGAACGTAAATCACCCTGTTGAGGGGTGGGCCATCAGAAATGGAGGGATAGTATCATTCTAGTATGTAACAACTCCAGTTTTTCCAGAGTTCTTCACGAACATACATAAAATCATGTACAACCCGAATCCCTCGACTGATTTTGCTCTGACATGCAACACTCTTGACGCCGGGGAAGTATAGTGCACGTAGAACCCTGTCGACCTATAATAGAGAATAGTAGAGCCTGGTAGCTTGTTCTGACCGCAAAGCAATTTGCAAGGGAACAGACGAAGATCTGGACTAGTGTACATGGGGTGACATAGATGCATCAGTATACATCAGTATTCGGAACCATCCCCGGGCTACAAGTGGGGTGCGAGCCTGAGCCTACATATTTAATATGTAAGCTTGGGCAGATGCTTGTCTCTTTTTACATTGGGCCGCCTTGCACGAAATATGAAGAATATGACGACTCCAACCATGACCACTACCAAAGTAATTGCGATTCCAACATAGTATGACACCAAATGCATCCGATGGTGTTTTGGAACATGATTGGCAGTGTTATCTGCGCGAGTTAGACGGACCTTGACGAAGTCCTCATGAGCTGTGAAAGAATGATCATCTCAGCAAAAGGAGGAGATTGATAAAACACTCACCCTCAGTAGCATTTGTTGTAGAAAGAAACTGAACATATGGTGTGTCCTTCTCGTCAGAACCCAGGATAAAGTCTCCATAATCCATCAAGACGTAAACATTGCGCACTGAGATTGAAAGCATCAGGACACCTATTGATAGATATATCATGTCTGACACACAAAAAGCCATTCCCAAGACCATGTCGTAAGATGGCTTTACTCCTGTGTCATATGTGAACGGTTGAAACTGATTCGAAGTCAGTCCAATGGTCTTTGTGGAAAAGTTCTATTTGGGACGTACAGTGCCTATACACAAGGTCTGGCCTTTTGAATCCACGACCGCAGACATTCCAACAATCGTCGGGTCACTAAAATTCCTCAACATCGACTTCTGAAAGGAGTGGATGGTTACTTACAGTGTGGCGTCTAATGGGTGAATGGGATATAACTTGTCGTTGAATTTGAAGGTTATATTAACCTCTTGAGAACAAGGTAGCAACCATATCTTTCCAACGGAATCGATGTGTACGAGTTGGGCGCCAAGGAACCTTCCGTATATTTCGGCCGCAACTGAACTAGAGCCAATTCGGAAAAACATTAAGATATTCTAGAGGACGATATGAAAAGTAGGTACCTAGGCACCTGAGGTAAGGAAAAGCCGGTGTCCAGCACGACTGTAACTTGCTCCTCGTTCTGAGTTGAAGCAACGTCTGTGTGGATTGCAATCGATTTTCCGTCTGGTCCGATGAGTCCGTTTTTGTCAAGAAGAACTTGAAAATGGAGATCGGCAGCTATAGAATTAATGACTGGTAGTTTTGGTTGCTGTAGAATGTCCTCAAAACCAGCCATAACCTGGCCAATCGTCAGGCTGCCTCCGTAAAAATCAGTGGGATCTATGATTGACGAAAAGACATGAGGCCTGGGGCAACTTTTTCAGGGCGGAGGGAAGTCAAACCTCCAGAGCGACCAAGGAGTACCGTCAGGTAATTGGGTGTGGTGAGATTCTGTAGAAAGATACGATCTAATAGAGCAGCACCTGCGATGGAGGGTATTGTTTGATAAACGTTAGATCCGTCGTTCGGACCAAGTCCTGTAATTCTTGCATTGGTCTGACATGGACAAAGCGAACCATACTATTCACCTAAGATACCCTCGCTGGCCTTGTTCACGTCGTCCAACGGGACTTCAACTATAAGTAAAGATGAGGTCGACGGCATAATGGACTTGTGGGAGTAATGCTCACGGAACGCCTGATCTGAGATCATATACCCAGCAAATTTTACTTCTGCTGTCTTGATTCGTCCTCAATACAATATTATGGTGAGATGAAGAGTCGAAACAGAATAGACAGGATAAGTACCGGTTACAGAACCATGGGCATAGCTAACACCGCTGCTAACTTCGGTATCATTACTATTTGGAACGTGGCCCGCTATCCAAATGTCCGAGCTCGTAGTCAACAGACATCTTCAATGCGATACTGGAGTAAAGATGATAGCAATAACTCACCTGCCGGTGTCAATCAACAAAGTATAGTTATTTCTTCCGATCTCTATCCCAGCGTAATAGCTGATATCTGCATGGTTACTGAGCTCGGACAACCCAGGCGCTCGCCGTTGATGTTTGAAAACTCGAGGTCCTCTTTCCCCACGAAGCTTCAGCTGAAAAGTAGCAACGGTAGAGAGGTAGAAGACGGAAACATAAACATTGAAATAGAGAACACGCATTACGTTCAAGGCTCGTGGAGAAGGGAAATCCAAGGCGTATGCAGTTAGTTCAACTAGAACTACGTTTCAAATGGTGGCTTGAACGAGAGAACGTTGGATCACGCGTCCGGGTTGGCCAAATTTGTCTTGTTCCGCCATTCACCTCCCCTGCCGAGCCTGATGAAGGAGGAGAGATTGTTCCCGGCTTGAGAAACGATGTCCGGTAGCAACATTAGTGTATCTAGTAAGGGTGATAAGGCTCCAGATATGCGAAGAACAAAGGAAAGACGTTCACCAAGGCTGTGTCCTGCAACCACCTGGACGTTTGCACAGAAACTGGTTAAACCCCTAGGTGGGGCGTCAACAACTTTTGAGCTAGGAGTTATCTCAATGCTGTATGAATAAAGGCATCTGATCATTAGGCTATACCTCGGGTGGCGTGAAGCTCGAAAGCTTAAAAGCTTGAACGTTTGAAGTAAGAAACACTCTGCGAGTCAGAGGGATCTTGTATGGCCGCATCCAATGTGATCTGAGATATATGTGGGCAAAAGAGGCTCCGGCTGCGAGCCCTTACAGCCTGAACAATGATGTGGAGGGCCACTCTGGCTAAATCTGATTTTAAAAGATTGCACTGCATACTGAAGTATCGTTGCTCGAGGTTGGTCAGGACTCAAAGTAAGAATCGATACTCAATGAATACCAACGGGACACTTCGGCCGGCTTGTCGGCTTGTGTCGGGAGGGTAATGCGGTTAATTATTAGATCGCTTCAAGGCAAGACATGATGCATACATACTCGGAGACTAGGCTTGTGGAATGTAACCGCCAAGTGTAGAAGTGGCCATGGTAGGTTCGAATCGGGTTGGACTCGTTGACAGCATGAGAGCCTTCTTCGAAACTGATGCGACGATTTTACATAACAACGAATGTCAAATGCAAGTTGTTGACCAACACTTACCATTGGATTACCTTGAGTCGTATCGTAAAAGTGCTTCGTTTCAAAGATACTAAGTAGGGCCGTAAAGGGCTATGTGTGTGAACAAGTGAACTTAGCCGAAGCGGGTTGAACTTGAACCGATCAATATCGATCAATATTTTGTCCCTCCGATAATAGAGTAATTATACAGACGTCAAACACTGCCTCGTGTAATCTTGTACTTGTCTCCACCCAAATCACATTTGCAGGCTAGCAGCCTATTAGTATTTCCGACACTCCTTTCGTCCTTCCTTTGCTTTCAGGTCTACATTGCTTTCTTTATTAGATGCGCTCGATTATCCCTCTTGCTCTACTCCTTACGACTTTTGACAGAACATATGGTATACGATTACCCTTCCAAGTCCACACCAATGCGCCTCCATCACATATCTCGCGCCGGTCTATCACTATTGGGGTCAAAAATATTGGGAATGCACAGTACATCGGCAATGTGACCATCGGAGGTGTCCAGGCTCGGGTGCTCTTGGATACGGGAAGGTGAGTGTCTTGTAATGAGTAGGTCTTCCTGCTTCAAAGCTTCCTTGCTCAAGTTCCGATCTATGGGCAAACTTTCCAACTACACAACCAACCTCGACCGATCTGGGGGAGTCACTAAAGTTGGCATACGCTGTGGGTGCAGCGACAGGTGAGCTGCAATTTTTAGTTTATTCTTCATAAATCTTGTTTCAAACTACATTTTCAGGTAACGCTCATGCAGCCACAGTACAAATTGGTGACTATTCTGTGGACAATCAAGCATTCCGTAAGATTCTCGCGTGCACTGATCTTGCATGGTCACTGAACCCCGAACAGTCCTTGTCGCAAACACCAGCAGCTTTTCCACTGACATACACGCGCAGGGGTACGATGGCCTTTTAGGACTTGGACCTAACAAGGGCAGTGTTATATACAAGAAGCTCGACGGGCACACAGGCGACACATTACTCACAAACATCTTCGAAAAAAACACCTCTGCCGATGCCTACATTACCTTCCTTCTTGACCGCAAGAACGCACCCTCCGAACCATTCACTGGGCAGCTTACCATTTCCGAGCTCGTGAAGGGCTTTGAGAATATCACAAGCATGCCAAAGCTTGACGTGGACAGAGTCAACAAGCTCTTGAGCCAGGATCAGCATTGGCAAGCCATCACGGATAAGGATGTTGGAATCATTGGACCGGATGGTACTCCAATTCAGGTCGAGTCCATTGTGCCGAGCGCACCAGATGGCACGTACGTCGCAGTATTCGATTCGGGTTTCACGTTCAACCAGGTCCCGAGAGCTGTGTCTGATGCGATTTATGGTCGTGTGCAAGGTGCTGTGTATGATGCGAAGAACGAGTATTGGACTGTTCCTTGTGGCCAATATCTCAATCTTTCTATCTCGTTCAGTGGGGTCCAGTACCCTGTACACCCACTCGACACGGTTGACGACAATTTTGGCGCAAAAGATGCCTCGGGTAATCGAGTTTGTATTGGGGCTGTGAGCGCATTGATTTTTTCTCTAGTGTGGTTTTGCAGACACGTTAATTATTCTCTAGTTCCAGCCTATAACATCAGCTTTTAGTTTGCTTGGGCATTACGATATGATTCTTGGGATGAGCTTCTGTAAGACCAAATTTGACCCAGGTCTTAACAACCCCACTCACAAATCATGATCAAGTGCGAAATACCTATACCTTGCTCGACTTTGGTAGCTGGGCAGACGGTGCCGGCGGTGAAAAACCCTACATCCAGCTCGCATCCGTCACCAACTTTGCTCAAGCGCGTAAAGACTTCGTCACTACGCGCCTCGGTGGCAGCGATACAATTGACGACCCCAAGTGGGCATTACTCCCCGCCTCCCAAATGCAACATTCCCCTGTCTCCGCCGAAGAGAAAAAGAAGGCGTATGAAGAGAAAATACTTAGCCGTTGGCCGTATATCCTCGTCGGGTGTCTCGTTGGTCTTCTCCTCATCATTGGCTGCTGCATCTGGCGGTTCTGCTGCAGCGCCAAAGCTAAGGCGCGCAGGGCGAAAAGGAACAAGAGAGCCAGTCGGCTGTTCTCAACGCAGCCCGAGAGTACTGCTTATCTACCTCTTGATTTGCCGTATCGACACACGGCAGGGCCCTCACAGAGTCAGCTTTCGCTGAGCAACCAACATCAGCCTGAAGCACCAAAATACCACTCATAATAGTGATAAGTATTACAGATGCGGGGCCTGGGATTTTCTTTACTCTTACTCATTCCAGTATTTGCTTTTATAACCACGGACTGGTTGACAGATAGGGTTGAGATCGACGCTCGGAGCACATTACTATTCCCTCGCTGGACGATTCTTAATTTGACACACACGCACAGACTGGACACAGTTAACTGTTTTCACGAAATACACACCCGTCCTCAGATATATACATTGTGTGAAGGTTCGTTACCCGCAATCTCCACTATATCCAGCGGTGATCAAGGTGAATGAGTGAGACAGACTGCAGACCGCGTGAAGTCGAAAGATTCCCTAATGGTATGCGTATCGCCAGCCTGAATGATAGAGATGACCTGATGAATGAATAGGTCGTGCCTTCCCTCCCTGCTAGGAGCTGCTCTATCCCGATGCTGTGGGTTCTTCAGCAAGACGGACATTGAGAATACTGAAAAGTCCATCGTTAAGATGGAATGCAGTATGAGCTTCCCTTATAATGGATGCTGATAAAGTGGTATATATGTCAACCATCGATCCTAAAGATTGAAGAAAGCCTCATTCTTACCTTTCACGTCTTCTCCCTGCTCCCCAGCCTTATTCATGCCTTCTTTGAACCATTCCTTTATATGTTTCATCTCGCCGATCGTCGCTGGCTTTGCTGATTTTAGCTCTTTGAAGGCATAGAACGACAGCTCCTGGTCAAGGCCATACGCTTTCTCAGTTGCATAGCGAATTCTCTGCCCACCACTGAGGTCACCTAAGTAGCGCACGTACGAATGCGCTAACAGCGGTGATGGATCTGGTGCTCCAGCAAGCTCACGTACACGATCGACATAGGTCTTCAACGCAGGAGGGGTATTGTCAAGGAGTGCGAGATGCATTGTGTGACTCTTCCATGACGACTCAGGTACGTCCAGCAGATACGCAATGTCAGTGGATAATGCTGGCTCGCGAAGAAAAAGCGTCGGGTTGTATGTAGGCTCGAGTGAGGGATGTGTGGCGTGTTGTTCGAGGGCCTGTTCCAAGGCGCTGTATGGCGTTTCGGCGAACAAGCTAAGACGAATTGGGAGATCCAGACAGAAACTACGGATATTCACCTGTAGACATGCCAGAGCATCATGAGGTACCTGATGTACTCTTCCTTCGGCAGCTTCCCGTTGAGGAGGGCGACAGAGCCTGGGCTGCTCCCCACCGTCTCATGGACTTTGAGTGTGCTTTCTCGCAAGAGAGTGGCAAGAGGGAGAGATAGGTCGAGTGTAGACATGATGGGAGAGGAAGGATACCGTCAGACAAGCTCTGGCTATTTATGTGCCATTGACCAGGTATTTGGAAAGGCCTCTCTGCCGAACATTCAATTATTTCCATTTGCATTTTGCTTCCGTTTACATTCTGTTTCCGTTAAAGTCCCGTCCCGTGTATGAGCTCCAAGTTAGGCTATAAAACGGAGCAAAATACTGTCTTCTATGTATCTCTACTTAGTTGAACCGAGGTGCATGACAGCGGGACCCCGGATTATACCCTCTTATCAATGATCTCATCGTGATTATTGTGTGGGCACTAAACAAGTTCCGTCTTTATGTTTTGAACCCAGGTTTTCCAGAAATTTTCTCGAAATTTGTGTGGACGAGGGGCAACAATCGCTCTGAAAACCTTGTCCATGTCTAATGAGCCCACCTGAAGTGCCTGGTAGTTGGGCTACATATTCCATCTCAGCCTGCGAAGGACCATCCATCGATCAACACTTTCGGCTGCCTTAGCATGTACCTCGATTGCGTCAGCTCCTTACCGATACCACAGGCTGATTTCGTAGTAGGCACGTGTGCACCGTCATTCACGCGGGCAGTCGGTCACTTGAGAAATCCCAAAATATGTAAACGCATATATCACCACTAAACAACGGTAATCAATACAACCGAGAGGACCTTCGCTGATGCGAGTGATACAACGTACATAAGTACATAGAGACATATCAAGCAGAATGTCAAAACGGTTTCAAGTTTACACTGGACTATAGTGTACTATCTAGTACTTACAGCTTACACCCTAACTTGTCAAGTCCTTGCCTTACGATGTAACTATAACTTGGCTCAATCACGTCCCAAATAGGCCTAAGCGAACAAGCATGTGCGTGAAGAGACTCGAGAGCTAGACCCAGTCAGGCAGTACACACGTGAGGCGGACCTAAGTACGAGATACATACAACGTGAGGAATGACAAGACACATTCGTGTTTTGTTTAGCACAATAACAACGCAATAATGGAAAGCATACATGAGTATAGTAATGGAACGAAATTACACAGCTGAGCAGTATTTCATGAGATGCATTCTCATTTATGAGAGTTAAATTGAACGGAATTGGTGAAATCCATAGATATGTTAGTAGAAAAATGCATGATATGTGATGAAAGCAGTCTAGGGAATAGATAGCGGATCCGATAGATATTTGTCAAATAATCCAAGTGAAGAGCGTGCGTGAAAGTATTACTCCGAAGTAGATCCTGTCATAAATCGGGAGAACCATTCCTGGATGGCAATGAATTTCTGGTATCCACGATCCCCTGTGAATCCAGCGGTGACCAAGATGAAATGAGCGAAGCAGACTGTAAACGAATGCATTACGTCAGAGTAGTCCCTTATGATTAGCGATGATATACATACTGGCTGCCATGACAGAGATGACCTGATATATAGGATATGTCTTCTCTTCTGAGTGCTGTTCTCTAAGGATGGGTATTGTTTGGGCCTCTTCGCCAAGCTCGGCGTTGATAGCGCTGAATAATGCAGTATTAAGATCGAATGCGGTATTAGCTTCCCGTACAATGGACGCTGTTAGAGTTAATATGAATTACCGCCCCTAAAGCCATAGAGGAAGCTTCATTCATACCTGTGACGTCCTTGCTCTGCTCCCCAGCCTTGTTCATGCCTTCTCTGAACCACTCCTTTATACGTTTCATCTCGCCTTGCGTGGCCGGCTTTGTTGATTTGAGCTCTTTGAAGGCATAGAACGACAGCCCCTCTCCTGATGCCTCGTCAAGGTCATACGCTTTCCCGATTATACGACGGATGGTCTGGCCACCGCTTAGGTCACCCAGATAGCGTACGTACGCGTGCGCTAATAGTGGTGATGGATCTGGCGCTTCGGCGAGCTCACGCACGCGATCGACATAGGCCTTCAGCGCAGGAGGGGTGTCCTTAAGGAGGGCGAGGTGTATTGGATGGTTTTTCCATGACGGTTCAGGTATGTCGAGCAGATAAGCGATGTCGGCGGATAATGGGGCCCCGCGAGCGAGAAGCGTTGGGTTGTATGTAGGCTCGAGTGAGGGATGTGTGGCGTGTTGCTCGAGAGCTTGTTCGAAGGCGCTGTGTAGCGGGTTGAGTATGCAGGCTAAGAAGACCTCGGAGACCTAGAAGCCACGGATGCTTACCTGTAGACATGCCAGAGCATCATGAGGTACCTGATGTACTCTTCCTTCGGTAGGCGCCCGCTGAGGAGGGCGACAGCGCCTGGGCTGTTCTCCACTGTCTCATGAGCCTTGCGTGTGCCTTCTCGCAGGAGAGTAGCAAGAGGAAGAGACAGATCGGGTGTCGACATGGTAGCAGAGGTAAGACTACCGTCAGACAAAGGACGATCTGTCTTTTTTTACAGAGTTTGTTCCGGATTGATGTCTAACAAATACAAGTCCTGCTCGAGCTCTACTTTCTCCTGGCTCCGTTTATGTCACCGAACCAGTGTCTGGCCTCAAATTTAACCCCTGAAATTAGGTCTACAAGCGCAGAAAGCCAAAATTGGTCTTGGTCCTCGAGCAACTGCTGTG
>JAGGAS010037637.1:0-17117 GCA_017657355.1 Termitomyces sp. K1Ac | reverse complement strand
ATATCTCAGCTGACAACAGTCATGACTCAAATTATTGTGAGAACATACCGTGCCCGTATCGATATGTTGGATTGTCGGGGTCGGTGGAATCGACGAGGAGCGAGTGCGCCTGATCGGCTTCAGCGGCGATATACTTAGTTTCTTTCCTGGAAAATAACGATAAATATTTCAATTTCAAATGCAACGTTCGTCACCCACTTGATTCTTCCGATGGTGTCTCGTCCATGTCCACATACTCGATCTCAGGGCTGTCCGGTTCCATGATAGAGGCTTCTGTAAAGCCAAATGTGAGTGGGATGGATTCGAGTCCAGGGTTCTACACTTACTCGATTCTGAGCCCATCAAAACGCCGCCCCCTATCACCCTCCACGAAATCGGAAAAAAGTTCTTCTTCCTATTCTCCTCTGCTGATGTCAGTGGCTTTGGTGGCAAAGTGGTTGGAAGTGGAACGGGAAGGAGTCGTGGGCTCGCAGTAGGTGATTCGCGCGGAGAAGTACCGGTGTGGATACTGAACAAGAGTCAAGACAGAATGAGATCGAACATTGCAACAATGACGTTAACTGACAAAGTACAACTCGACCCGTTCGGGCAAGTCCCATCAGCTTTGTAGAACCTGCAGGGCTTCGCTAGCACCAACGATCGTCGTCAACGACACTACAAGACAAGGACTTGAGACTTACTTTTGTAATTGATAACCTTATGACGAATGTCTGACCGCGCACGCGCCTTAGGTTTCGGGTTACTGGGAGAGACAGACGTGTATCCGTACGCGTCGTACACGGTTGGCGACGCGATATACGCCGTGTCGATCGACAGGGGACTGCGCGGGCCCGGTGGGGAGTGGTAAAACGGGGAAACGTGGACAATGGTCGGAGAGTCTACAATGCGGATACGCGACTGGTATTGATGATAGTGCTCGCTGTAGTTTGGATCCTCGGTGACGAACGTGACGCCGTCAGAGAGAGAGCTAGATGCCGAATTCGAACTGGAGAACGTCCTCCTGGTACCGTTGTCGCGGGAATAGACGTCAGGAGAGTAGACGTGCGGGGACGGTGGTAGGCCTGGAGGAAACACTGGTGACGCCATGGGCCCGTAGACAGTTCCTCCCCAACCGCACGTCGACGGTGAAAATGCCATGGTGCGAGGCGAGAACCTTTGAACCGTGGGGTTATCTACATCTGCGTAGCGATAAGCAGAAGAGTGCAACATTCAATGAATCTACCAACGCGAATCTTGGTCTATGTCGGTTCCTGACGCTGTGGAGCCGTTGTGAGTGTCTAATCATGGCAATACTCGATCGTGATAGGCCCTTGGATCATAGAAATTAATTAGACGACTGACCTTCCGAAGGTTGGACAACATGTTTGAACCGACAACGGGAAGCACTACCACAATCACCCGTAATGAAGTATCGGCACGGGCTTAGACCATTGAACGAGACATTGCTCGATAACACATGCGCAAAGTCACACTCCTCCGCCGACAGGGGACAACTGTCGTACTGAAAAAACTTACAGGGTTTAGCTAATGAAATGCACGTCAATAAGCCACGAGCCCAGACATAGATGGTACAGTAAGGCGCATACTGTGACGTTTTTTGGCGGGAGGTCTCGACTTTCTACGCAACGGTTGCATAGGAATGAAGGAGAGGGTAAAAACCAAAAACGTGGATCGAGATGAGACGTGGAAGGGGAAGGAGAGGAAACAGGGGGACAAGTAGCATACAATAAGTACCCCCGCCCAAGAAATGTAGATCTTTTTTATAATAAAAGTCTTCCGAATAGAGATCTAGATGGCCACAGGGGACTATCGGGGGCTGGGCACTTTGTGACGTCTAACCCAGTTCAGTAGACAATGGGGATCCAAAACAAAACGCGAGGACCCAACGTCGACAAACGTATATGAACACCTTGAACGTCCTACAAAAACAGAGTTTATAGCCACGAGGTGGGGTCTTGAGTCTGCACGTCCGGCGATATCAGTCTGGCTCCGAATCATTTACATTTCGATGAGGTACTTGTGACGAAGACGTCGGAACTACAGCAAAAGACAATAAGAAGCTGCAAGGTTTCTGCACGCGTGTTCGTGTTTTGACACCATCTTTCCCACTTACAGCTAAAATAAAACTGACCCCGCATCATGGAGTTCTTCGAAGCTGCAGCTTATTGTCATAGAAATGCTGAGTATTTTCTCCTCATGACGAAAAATGAGAGGTCATCCCAAATGGGTGTCTGTCCCTGAGTTCATTTGGAGGCTTATTGTTATTTTTGTTGATGGCTCATCAAGGAGATCTTATGTAAACGCACCGAATGTTAGATCAGTTTTTGAGTTCCTCCAGCTGCAGTGGTCACGTAGCTCATAAGTCCGTTGTCTCGATTCTTCGATGGTGGCGGCGCCGAGCTTCGGACAGACACGCGTTGTGCGCGAGGTAGGGGTACATGGGGCGATTACGCATTTGATGGACGTGGAAATAATATCACATGAGCGTCAACATTTCTATTTTCTTTTGCTATAACGGGTAAGTACAAAGGCTTGATAGCAATCTGCAATCTGGCCCACGAAATGAAGATCCTCAGGCCTCACTGCCACTCAACCACAGGGCAGACTCATCCACCAGTCACCATGCATTATATGAACGACAAGAACTTCTTGGGAATACTTAGGGATACATGAATACCCTGGAAAGATGTCAGTCCGAGCCGGTACGAACAGCGCTTGCGGATTCAGAGGCAAGTCCCCCAAATCAAAGTACTCCAGATATATCTCAAGCAATCAATATTCTGGAATACTTATCGTCCTGAAGTCTTAGGAAGTGAGGAAGATAGGGTTGATGCAAGCAAATTGGCACTAAAATTACATTGATTATCGTAAGAATCCGAGCGTGAGTCGTAATGCGAGATGAAATATACATCGAGATGAAGAGTCAAAGGTTACCAGAATCATGATTAAGGAGAGGTGTGCGTTCAGTTGGAGTTGGAGATACCGTAATCGTCTGGGTATGAGGAGCTATTGGTGGCGTGGCGGGGGACGAGGAAGGGTGTGTGACGTCTGACTTGCAGATAGGGCACTATAGCAGATACATGGGCTTGTCCTTCATACAGATATTAATCGTATTACTCACTAGTTTCTTCCGCTGGATTAGCCATTGGTCAATTTCGTCGAGATGGAATATATGGTGGCACGGCAGCACCCGAATCTTGTCACCTTTGTTGAACTCGGATAAACAGATAGCACATTCAACCTGGGTCTTGAACCAAGGCTGATTCCTGGATTGCTTTGGCAGATGGGAGGTCGACTGACTATTTGTGTTATTCCCAGGCTGGGATGCCTCTGCGTTTTTCGCGGATGTTGGCGAGACTGAAATATCTCCGCTCTCATGGTCTTCATTCCCCGAATTTCCCGAAGGAGTTGCAGATCGTTCTCCTTGGAATTTTTCCCAGCCACTCTCAGTCCACACGTACCAGGGAAGGTTTCGTACAACGTCCTCTGGCGCTCGATCACGTTGTGCGGCACGGGCGGCCCGTATCCGGTGGACCAATAGAGTGATAAAAGTCAGGGTCGAGGGGAGAAGCAAGATAACAACGAAAGTGATGATAGGCCTGATCATTTCAGGCCTCATTGAAAATAGAAAACGCTTCGAAGTATAAGAAACTTACGAATACCACTCCCAAGCCGAGAACTCGGCTGTTATCAACAAGGAAAGGGTGGGCAACCCTGAATGTGACGTATTTGAGGAGTCAATGAGGGACGACAGGTGCATGTAATCTGAGTATTTGATGTACGTTGCAGCGATCTTCAAGTCAGAAGAGTCCTCTAGAAGCGGATAAGTTTGATGTAAGAGCTCCTGGTCAGTATCGATAAGCTCTGGCCGCACCTGGACTATACATGTTGACAAGGGCGTCAGGATTGCCTGAGATTGCAGGATTGTCGCCCCCAACGACCACTGCCTTCGCCCCTAGCCGCTGAGCCTCTCTAACCTTCTTCACGAACTCACAATCCCCTCGTTGCACCAGAGCGATCCATGGTTCCGTTGGTTGGTTTTTGCTGCTGAGACAGAGGTCCGGGCAGCCTGTGTTTGGCTGGGGAAACATGAGATGGTCGGTTGAAGCACATTGAGTCGTGAAGGACGACACAGGAATCACGTATCCCAAGATCGCATCATGGATTTCCGCGCCAAAAGCAGCTTGAGGATTATCAATTATGGGTGGTCCGAATACTTTTAGAGAAGAAACGTTACCCGGTCTTGATGCAAATGACACAACAGGATTGCGATCGACCACAGACACAGTGCTTTCAGCACCCCAAGCCCAGCCCCAGAGCCAACTCCTCTCGGACTTTGCTCTGAAAGAGATGTCGCTGTTCGAGATGAATTGTACGGGAAAAGAGTAGGTCTGGTAGGCAAGAAACAAGACAAGAGGTGACCAGAGCCAAGCTCGTGGCATGACGAGGATGGGACCGTGGTTGTCCGAATTCGTGAGTCTGAGAGACCAAGAACCGTTACGTCCTCAGCCTGCCCTGGGGCTCACGTTAATCACTCCTCTAGCACGTGTCGCATCATTATAATAAGCGGTGGCAGTGCAGCCCACCCTCGGGTTCTCTGGATCCTGCATGCATGCCTACTTGCTCCGGTCATCCATTGTCATAGTAGACGACTATCAAGTGTTTTGAACAGAGATGACTTTTTCTCTCTCCGCTATCCGTGGATCCAAGACATCCGGTATCTTCTGGGACAGAGGAATGCTTTGCATTAGGTCATGCACGCTTTTGACTATTAGGCAGTCTTATTTGTTACATCATACTTACTGGTTCTTTTCTCGAATGCATTAATGATGGACGTTGACGCAATAGTAGCAGTCATTTGAATTCCGTAATTTCAAATGCCAGGGATAGCTCAAATTTCACAATCTTGTGGCGAGCATGGGATACATGGCGGATTTAATATCTTGGGACGACAGTAAGTGCCTTTCACAGTATTACTCCTTCGACTTGTCTAGTCCGCCGATGATCTATGCCGCGATACCTGGGTCACATTCATTTGCGGGAGATCATGATACATGATACATGATACTCCATTGTACTTCCAGGCTTATTTACCGAGGAAACGCTTCTCTTCCGCCACATCCGATCGAGGATGTGCATGTGGGAAAGGATTACCATATGGTAACACTGAAACTTTTCCTTACTCACTTCCAGGCTTCTTACTCGACAGGCCATTCTGAATCGGTAGGAACGATGGCTACTCCTGGAGAATTTCCTTTGCACAACCATGTCGTCATTGATCAGATCTTGACTTCACTTTCTGGTCTTCATACTTTAGGGGCTGCTATCTCGACCTGCAGAAGTATCTACAATGTATACGAATGTCGGAAAAAATCAATCACACGGGCAGTCGCCTTGAACGCAGTCGCGCCGATGCTGGTTGATGCATTGGATGCTGCTGACTGCAGTTATATCTTCCAAGACGACAATGGTTCCCTTCCCGATCTGACCCTCATGACTGATGAAGACTATGCCGTCTTGATTGAGAATGCTTTTGTGGCCGAGAGATTAGAGGATCTCTATAGCTCTAGGTATGGGTTGCTTTGTACCGCCAAGGAGTATTTAACGTAGTCGTCTAGACACAAAGACAGAACATCCCAGTTGAGTCGCCTTACCCCTGACGAGTCTTTGCACTTCCGACGTGCAATGTACAAGCTCATATCTTACTCCCGAGCTTTTGATCCTGGAAATATCCGTTATTACACCGCAGAAGAGATTTACGACGCCACAGACGAACTACGTGCGGAGCGCAAAAAGTACTTGGATCAGTATCCTAGCCATGAACTCAGAGAGATGGCAAGCGTGCATTACTTCCTGTTAGATATAGCAGAGTGGTTGGAAGTTGCAGATCCACCAGAACCCTATGGTTTGTCCCTTTCATAAAGTTTCAAATACCGCGATTTCATTCGTGTTGCAGATGATGGACGGGTGTGCGAAGAGGGCCCGAACCATGACCTTCCATGGTATCCTTACCGAGAAGCAGCCGCAATTCTAGGCCCTGTTCGTGTTTTCCGGGCGTATCAGCAAAAGGCCGCAGATATTTTGAATTTTTCGAGTCCTTGTATCTACATGGACCCTGAGGACTATGGTAGTGACAGCTGGGAGAGCACAAGTCCCCTACTCGATGACTTTTTTATTGGCCCCTACAACATGATATGTGGGGAGCGTTCGATACCGACACGCAAGTCCCGCTCGTATCCTCTTAAGGTTTTCACTGGACATATTAATGACCGATGTACTGAATCTTGATTCTTCCCCTTATCGCTGTTTATGTCTTTTTCTAGGTTCCTTCTGTCGTGAACGCCGCGGTTTTTATCTTTGGAATGAAACCAGTAAGTTGATCGAACAACTCCCCCTGAACACAGACTTAATTGGCATCAAAAGACTGGAACCATCTCTGGGGTTTCTTGGAGCGACCAAAAGAATTGCGTCGGATGGATCGACAGACAATGTTGGTGCCCCGACGCTGGTCCCAATACGTTGTAAAGCATCTGCTTCACTATGATACATCCTGCCAGAAACTGATGGCAGACATTGTTAAATGCTACAATCGTCAAAAGAATGTACATGTCCAATGGAATACCAATGATTGGCTCTGCCGAAAATGCATCCAGTCCCGGTTTGACGCATGCTACCCAAAATGCCTTGAAGACCTTGTAGCCCTAGGTCAGTCCCTCCACGGTCCCGATAAAATTGGTTTTAGAGCATTGAACCACTTTGTATTTTAGGAAGACTTGTGGATAACACAGGCAAACGAGTCGAGGACCCGCGAATGCAATCAAGTTTAATCAGAATCGACGATTCCTTGTGGCGTGATGACACCGTTCGCGCGTGGCGAGTGACATCAGCAAAAAGTTCGCCAGAATATATGAACCCACGGCACTCATGCCAACCCAGGGATCTAATATATGGGTTGCCATATCAGGCCATTGCACGAAAGTCCGTCACCCTCATATAGGACTTATTCTGTTGTAGGAAAATAATCCAAAGTAATCTTTTATCATCATTAGACCAAAGTTCTGCAACAAGGAACCAGTATAAGAGTAGGCTGATTATCCGCTTCCAGAATATGTCCTCCCTGAAGATCATATCTTCAGGGTCATCTCATGTAGTCAGGTTACCATGTCAATCTAATCATATTTTCTCATTGCTTACAAGTGGACTTATGCAGGACTGTTCATGATATGGATTAATATTATAACGACACATTGCAAACATAAATCCAAGTTATTAATACCCAACCAAAACTTGCCTCCCAAAACAGACCACGCACCGCCATCCCAAAATGCACCTCGGATTCACACTTGCAATCAGCTGGCTCCTGGTCATGCTCAGCGCAAGGTCAACAATTATCCCTTACCAAGATCTAGAGGTTGGAGTGACCAGATGAAAAGAGGCCAATGAGGCACAGTAATGAAAGGTAACACCCGTTAGCACCCTCGCACATGCGCTCGAGAGTCAAAACATGAAATGATGATCACCCAAGCCCGACGTAACCATGAAGGTTAGCAACGCACCTTATCAGGATCACCACCAAACGCCGCTATGTTATCCTGTACAAATTCAAGCGCGAGACGCTGGTCTAAAGGTCCACCATTCAAGTCTTCAGGCTCGATGCTCACGCTGGAAAGCTGTTAGGTAGCTAAATAAATGAAGCGAACGAGATGGATCTGGACGTACAAATCCGAATCTGTTGAGGTGGTAGCTCCTGAGTGTCTGGAGTGAACAATTCGGTGTGCTTGATGGAATGGTAACGATGAACATTGATACGAAGATGATTGGGACATTTGATTGTTATGCTGCGTTGGAGGATACCTGGTCCGAGCAGTTGAAGAACTTAGAGTTGGAGAAGAAGAAAAGGGACTCACGCGTAGAGAAACTGCATACATACATTGAGGAACAAACAATCCTCCTCAATAGCCCCGCCCAAATGAGCGACCGGGATCTGCGGACACGCGTTGCCAAACATTGACACGTTCACCACGCCCTGTGCACCTGGCCCTCGACACAGGTGGAACGGAATCGTAAAGAACTGATGGGGGCCTGGCCGTACCGGATGCTGAGCCACTTCTCAATGCCTTGTGTGGGCTCGGACACGCTGTGGAATGTGCCTACAGGTAGACTGACGTCCAGAGGTCCTGGAACGGCGAGGGTGAGGGTTGTGAGGGCTAGACTTAGTGGGAGAGTGAGGAGATGACTATGCATCTCAAAGACAGACTCACCTTGGCATGCGACACATGTTTATTGACAAGCATCTGTGCCGAGTCTCCGAGGAGCAGCTCTGAAACAATAACCAACCTTATATCCTCCTTATAATCAAGTGCCTTCTGAAGGACGTGACGCCGGTAGCAATTAGTGGCGAGCTCTACTACCCGACCCCTAGATATATGTGCAATATGAATCAATGTTCGACCACAGAAGACACTCGCACATACAGCATACAAGCAACCAGCTTCCTCAAGGTTTATTAGGAGAAATCGGGCAAGCTGGGCGAGGCATCGAGATTCGGGCTCTCAAGGCGGGTTTTTGGATGAAACTGGGGAATTGAGGTTGGGTGTTCAGAAAAGCTGCTCGACCTGCTGGTTTATGTAAAGTCAGACCGCATATATGCCGCAAAAAGAAAGGAAAAAGTACAAACGGCATCGTCGTTGAATGTGCACCCATTGCCAACAGCACCAACATTCCAATTTCACAGGGACAAAAGTAAAGCTTCATCTCACGGGTGAAAGGTGGGTGAACGAGAGGACAGGAGACGTACGTTGAAAACGCGTTGCACATCGCCTGGAGATGGAAGTGTTCAGTCGATGTCAATGGTATTTCCGTGTTGATGTTTGTGCATGGTCTTGGTGGCATGTTTGCTGTCGTGCACTGGTGCTGATGTGCAGGTTGACTGGTCCTCAGAGAGTGACTCCGGTCCTCTGATTGTAGAGTTTGCCATTGACACTTGAAGAATCCCTGGAGACTCTGACCCGGAAGTGGCCCAAAGAAGTCCTTGCGCTGCACAGGCACTATCAAAAGGCTGGGGTCAGTATTTGAAAGATACCTTGCTCAATGATCTGCTGGAAAGATGCAGGGGTAGTTGCCAGGAGGTGTTGGTAGTGGAAAGAGTAGACACGACGATGCGTCCAAACCATGATGGTGACATTGTGTCACATCATCACGAGTTGATCATAACATCACATTCATGATTCAACTTAAGTACACAGGTGAAACTTACACCTACTACTTTATGTAAGATCAGTCAACTTGAACCAGCCCATGGTCAATTGAACACAAAGGACTTGCAAGAATTTCTCAAATTCAGAAAATTCAGTATTTTAAACTCAACTCTGGACTTCCCCAGATTCCGATTTCGGTTTGTGAATTTCTTCTATCAAGACTCTGGTAGTACTATACTACTCTGGGAACATTTATCAACCTGAATGGTTTTTTAGTTTATTTTTTTTTTGATAAGACAAAAAAGACTTGTATGCTGGAGCTTTGTAATTTTCTTATGACAGAATTTTATGTCAGTCACCTTGTAATGAAAACATAACATATATCACTAATCTGGTACCTAGAATATATAAGAAAATAATGAAGACTCAGACTATTCAAGAAATCCAAGGACAATATTTGAATGGTTTTATTCTAGGATACTCAAATATATCTTTGACCATGATTATATGTTGAATATATATCAATGGCAGACTGTTTTGAGAAAAGATACATGTAGCAGTACAGAATTATATCCTAGACTCATTCAGACATCAGTAAACTATAGCCAAGTCACATCAATAGCAATGTGGCATTTGAATTATTTTGTGTGATATTGCCTGATAAGGTCAAGACAATGTGATAATCATCTGGGATTCCTCATCTCATGTTGGTCTCACATAATATTAAAAATTCACTATGTGTCTTGATAATTTTCTAGGAGTCATCATAAAAATGTATTAAAATGTATATTAATTATGACTTTTGTATTGTGTTACTATCTATAACCTACACATTATATCACCTTCAACTCATAGGACCCAGGCCATGTTTGGCCAAGTTTTCTAAGCGACTTTTTGCTGATGGAAGCGTGATCGATATCGTTTGACATTCTTGTAGCAAGGCACATGATGCATAAGCTCTAAAGGGAAAAATGGCAGAGACAACTGATATCAGGATACGTTGATGAGCAATGTTTCTTTTGGAGTAGTGTATGGTACTATTTTTGCTGATTTTCTGGTTGAACAAACTGGTGGGATCATTTGCGCCTCTGACTTGTTGATGGGAAAGGATTACATGATCAGTCACGTCCAAGTTGACACCATCGTAATGTCTTAATCTGTGGCGCATAACTCCCAGCCTCTGTATCACCCCCTTTGCCATTTTTCCGAGAAAATGGATAAAACCTTCTCTTTTCCCCTTGACAACGACATTGTCATCGACCAAATTCTATCATCTCTTCCTGGCTTTCAAACACTAGGGGCCGCTATCTTGACGTGCAGAAGGTTTTATGACGTATACAGGCATCGTCAAAAGTCAATCAGGCGTTCCGTCGTTCTAAACTCAGTCGGACCAGTGCTACCCGACGCACTTCGCGTCGCCTGCTTGGACCTTAATCCCTCCACAGGCAACATCGACTTCTTAGGGGGCGAGAATATAGGCGAGAATAGTCTCTACCCTCCTATTTCCGACAAAGTGTTCCGGAAATTGAAGCAAAATGTCCTTGTGGCGGAGAGATTGGAAAATCTTTATAGCTCCAGGTAAAAGTCGTCGTGTCATGGTCTTCTGCGTAGCTAAAAACCACCACTTTTTGATTAGACACAAGGACAGAATGTCTCAAATCAGTCAGCTCAATGTCTACGAGTCCATGCGCTTCCACCGCGCAATATACAAACTTATGATATACTCACAAATCTTTAATCCGGAATCGATCGACTGCGATTATTCCGATAGCGAGGAAGACGACTTTGTCGAGGACTTGGTGTCAAAGAGGAAAGGATTTTTGGAGCAATATTCAACCAGGGAACTCAGAGAGATGTCGGCGGTAAATTGTTTCTTTGAAGACATAGGACGATGGCTGCTGGTCGCAGACCCGATCGACCCATGTGGTTTGTCGATTCCTTTCCATGAACTTTCATGATGTAGTCGGCTCATCCTAGATTTTGTAGATCAAAGACGAATGCTCAAGAAGGATCCAAACTACTACGATTTGCCGTTCTACGACTTTATTCAAGCGGCTTCATTTGTAGGCCCTGAATCTATTCTTTGTGCATTTCAGGAAAAGTCCACGCAGCTTCTAAATGTATCAAGCCCTCGGATTCCAGACCCAGAATATGTTGATTATGACAGCTGGGAGAATCCAAATCCTTTGATGGACAGGTTTCTCGATGAACCACTATCTTTGATATTTCAACAACGAGATCCTCTAGCAGCTTCGACACAGCCAGGAAGCAAGGCACGGAGTGTCTGGATTCTAGATACTGAGACTGTACGGGGAACTCGTGATAGATGTAAACAATTTCGAAGCGTTCTCATATTGATAACGCTAAAGCTCACCATAGGCTTTGCTTGTAATCAAATCCGCGGCTTCGACCTTTGGAATGAAACTAGTGAGCCGCATTTCAGTTTCAAATTTCAGCTCTTGACGTCAACGATTGAGGCTGGGACTATCTCTGGGGTGTTTTGCAACAGCCTATGGAGCTGCGCTGGGAGTACTGGAGAGATTCACTAACACCTCGTTGGTCTGATTACGTTCGACACCATTCGCTCCATCATGATACATCCTGCTCGAAAATGATGGTAGACATCGTCAATTGTTATAATTACCTCCACGCCCCGCACAGTCGTTGGAACCCCAAGGATTGGCTTTGTAAACGTTGCCTCCAGGCACGGTTCAACGAATGTTATCCCCGTTGTTTAGAAGGATTCGTGGCTAAAGGTCAGTTTTAATATGCTGATATCGACACGATGAGTGAGGTATCCTGACCCTGGGTTTGTCTGCCCAGGCCGATTTGTGGATGCAGAAGATGTACCAGTCAATGATGATGTGGACCCATCTGTCGAGCTTCATATTGATGATTACGCGTGGCGCAACGACTGAATTCGCGCTCGAGACTCAACCGAGATAGATATCGTTCCACCTGAATCAATGAAACAATTGATCGCAGGCATCCTCACAGCTTTAGTTCAGAACGCTCTGTATGTGTACTTATAGATTGTAAAATATGGAATACCTTCGAATCTTTGTCTTGTTGGAATCCATATATTCGGTTCACTTAGAAACTCCTCATGAATCTCATCATGATCAAATCTTGGACGCGTTATCCTACCTGTTTATTTCTTCTGTGACGGATTCTGTTGGAGGTACATATCATATCACATTTACAACTTCCTAGGATACCCTTTCTAGGTCTGAATGTAAAACGAGTCCATTCCTCACATTCCTAACACGCAAAGATCTTTGCTCCTCCGAAACTCGTTTCACATCGTATACAGCTTTTCCAATTGGGTCTCTTGATCTGTGAATTTGCCCCTACAGAACATTGCATTCAGCCATCATCCAAATTATCCAGGAAGATCGAAAATAATACCATAGGAGTTTTCGCTGGGCTGACTATCATTATAAGTTCACCTGGACAGAAGACAGTGGTTCTGTTGGTGAGTGTGAACGGTTCTTTCACAGTCACGATAGTGCCTTCCTGTTTCAAGGTTGAATCAGAGATCTTTAAGTATCATCTGGCATTCACCAATCCCACTGACCGGAAAAGCTTTCAATGGGTCTGGCTTTGCCATCATAACAACAGCCTGAAGATTGTCGTGACGGAATCGTTCACGGGTGCAACTGATTCTCAGCCCGACTTGCTCATAAACCGTAAAATCGAGTGACCCTTCGATACGGTATCCGCAATGTTCCAGACTCATGGGATTGTTTTGGCCCTTTGTTGCCTGGTGAGCAACAACAAAAGTGACCGCGTCAGTGACGATCCAACATACTGTCAAGACCATAGGTTCTGGGTTGAAGGCTTTGACAATAGCGCCTGCATTGAGAGTATGTACTCTTGAAGCCGCAGGGCAAATCAGAGGTTCATCCTCCGAGTTGGACTGCACGAGATCCTCCGGAACGATTCGAACATGAACCGGGACCTTTAATGTACACGTAGTGAAATCCTTCGCAATCCAACAATCCATCTAATCAGAGTTTACAGTGACGACAAATCATAATACCAACCGGGTAAGGGTTTCGCATTGGTGGTGTTGTTGGGCGATCCATAGTCAGTCACTATAAGAGAGGATTTTCAGTTAATGGATTGTTTCACAAGTTTCATGACCAACTATTCAACTTACAGCCTGAGCGGGTAAAGGAAGTACGAGGAGCGCGGCCGGAAACAGAGACTGTTCAGTGTGCGTTCACTGTACCGTCTACGAGTAGTACATATCTCGATGTTTTTATATGCATAGCAGGACCACCCTGAAGTCACGCATTATTTATTCATCTATTATCCATCCATCCATCCATCCATCTATTTGCTAAAGTGAGGCAGCCACTCTAGAATCCGTCACTATCGTGGAGCTATCGTGGCGAGTCGGAGTTAGACGGGGGCGGCAGCGGACACTACACGTGATGTCAGGTACAGCGGCAGCTGAGGTGACCGTGAAGTGAAGTGAAATTACACTCCATAGGCTAAAGCGCCGGTCCGGGGATTCATGAAAACAGAACTACAACGAGGGTCAGAATCAGGGCGAGGAGGGGGAGGGGAGGGGGCCGAAGGAAATAGGTTCGCGTTACTGGAGTACAGTGGACCATTCATAGGTCTATGGTGAGCTATGTACCAACCTATGTATGAGGAAGGTGACATTCGCATCTCTGGCCGATGCGGCGAAGGCCTGGAGCACAAAGAAATGAGGAGGGTGTGGATCGCCGGATACTCCTTGACCGTAGCAACACGCGACGTGTTATCTGATTGACTGAGACGCGCTAGGCACGTCCAGGCTAGAATCTCCAGGCGTTGTAGGTGTGGAGCAGGTCGACAACCTGTGATTGGGAAGATCAGGGTGCGAAACGACCGTTTGGCAAGCGGGGGACGCTAGTAGAACGCGTCTCGACAACGAGGAGAGGTGTCCTGCAAAAGAAAAATGGCTGTAGCCTAGAGGACTAACGAGTTGTATCATTGTGTGAGTGGTTACCGGCCGCGTGACCGGTGAGGCCTAGGATGTGTATGCAAACCTAATGAGTTGTATATGATGAGTGGTGAGGAGAAAGGCAGGACAAGGAATCTGCATGAATGAGTCTGCTATATATGTGTGGAGAGAGACGAAGAGTGAAGGGAGGCCTTGGGCTACAGTATCAACTTGAAGCTCATCGCGTGTGCGTCGCGGCATAGACGTCGATCAAAGCTTTTTGATCGTATCATTTTGCTGTTTTTCTTTGGCTACAGTCGACAATATTGCAAGAACCTTCCACGGAGTAGCGGCAATTTGTTCCCAACTACATTCGAGGGGAGCTGGGACTATGTATACTCTGGCAGGATCGCCACTATATAATTTTTCTCTTGCCCTTTTTGGAAATTATATTTTTCTCCAATTGAGCCCAACAAGGACAAACATCCCGTTTCCTGGAATATTACTTGTCACTCGAGTCAAAACGTTGCATCCAAGCATAATCACCATGTCCTCGGAGTGTGATGATGATAATCTCGACACTCTGCTTCGTGCCACCTTGATACGAGGTGACCCTGGAAGCTACGAACTACTCTGTCGGAGGTTAGCTTGGTGGGATTCAAGTCGCGTCAGATCATGGTTCCTTGAAAATGGTTACACCTTGTATCACCGATATCAATCTGAAGAGTACGATATCATTTTCGAAATGTACCCTCCTGGTGTGGAACTTCAAGAGAGCATGTTTCCCTATTCCCATCTAGGTGGCCGGGGTCCTAATAATCATCTGGTGCAGCAATATCGGGATTGTCATGCAGACGGCGGCAGTCTAGTACGTATATTGCGATTTTTCTTTGGAAGCGTGTTTGTAATATCTCCTGTGCTGGCAGGGTGATATCCATTTTGCTCAAGATCGATTAGGGCGACATGTTGCTGTGAAAGCAATACTCAATGGGAGTAACGAGCTTAGCGTTCTGCAATACCTCCAAAAACAAGGAGTACCACACTCCATAGATGACTTTCGAAATGTGATACCAATCCTGGATGTTCTTCCTCACGAAGGCCAGTGGCTCGCCATTATGCCCAGGTAAGAGTACCGTCCACGATTGCTATCATCATTAGCTTACCGAGCGAGGACTAGATGGGGTATCTCTCCTCTTGATCCTCCTTGCCAGAATCTACAGCAAGTTTTCCATTTCATGCACTGTCTATTAAAAGTGCGCTCCTACTTCTTCCATTAAACTTATCCTCACTCTGACATCAGGGACTGACCTTCCTTCATGAGCATAGAATTACCCATGGGGTACGTTCACCATGCTCATGACCTAACCTCCTCTAATCCTGCCATTGGTACAGGACATCAAGGCAACAAACATCCTCGTCAATCATGTTGATAGAGACGGTTTTGATGACAGAAGTCAATTTCGTCAGGTGTTACGCTCGCAAAATAAATTGACATACGCTTTCTTCGACTTTGGCAATTCCACAATGTTTTCGCCTTCAATGTCTCTCAACGAATGTCGTCTCCCCAGCCAGGTTTCTTTCAACACACTATATGACCAGGCCACAAAGGATACATTCCAGGGCGAGTTTGATTTCGATCCATTTGCCTTTGACGTCGGAATGCTAGGGGTCTTGTTCTGCACTGAGTTTCAGGTAGGCAGCTACATACTCTTGTCGACCTATTTCTGATAGAAGTATCCAATGACTTTGTAGCATCTGACATATACTGCTCCCATGCTAGCCCCCCTACTCGACAGAATGACAACCCGCAACATTGAACGGCGTTTCAAGGCCTCAGAAGCCTTACAGTTTTTCAAAGAAGAGGTCCTTCCACAGACACCTGAACACATTCTATGTTCGCGAATTATACAAGTCAAGAGTTATGAGCCATACGATACCTACAATCGATGGGAAGACCTTGATCCCGCTTTTGTGAACAAATGGGCAGCTTTCCGCGAGCCTCCGATTCCGCTCTACATTCGTGCTCTACGGTACATATGTGAATACCCGTGGGTTTTCGATACCATTAGCTTCATGCGCCGCATCGCTCGATTTATTCGCGTCCGCATGACATTCTGTCACAAATTTAACTCATCATCGCCTTCCTAACAGTAACTTGAACACTAATTTTATCATTGACATTGACATATATAGAAGCCTGTCTGAAAATCGTTCAGAAGCAAACATTAGATATTGTGCCTATTAATGAGTGTATGGAGTAGAATAGTTGACTAGATGGTATACCGTGCTAGTGGCAGCCATTTAGACTTGATGGGACGTGAACCATTGTGCTGTTATACTTACAACCAATTGCAACCATACATAAGTAATTCAAAAACTTCTGACAGGCTAAAAATGCGTTTGGTTCGAAGCTTATTAAGTAAGCACTCATAGAATATTAAAAGTAAAAACTTGAAAAAGTATACCATGATGTCCTCGAAATGTGATGATAATCTTGACACTCTGCTTCGTACCAACTTGTTACTAGGCGACTCTGGCTTCTACGAGCTGGTCTGTCGGAGGTTGAACTGGTGGGATTCAAGTCGCGTCAGATCGTGGTTTCTTGAAAATGGCTATACCTTGTATCACCGGTACCAATCTGAAGAACTCGATCTCGTTGTTGAAATGTACCCTCCCGGTGTTGAATTACAAGAGAGCATGTTTCCATATCCCTATCTAGGTGGGCTAGACCCCAATAACAATCTAACGAAGCAATATCGAGATTGTCACGCACACTGTGGTCCTGAAGTACGTATCTTGCGATCCTTGTTTGAAGCATGCTTGTAATATCTTCTGTGCTGCCAGGGTATTATATCTTTTGCTCAAGATCAATTAGGGCGACATGTTGCTGTGAAAGCAATACTCGACGG
Source organism: Termitomyces sp. K1Ac (assembly GCA_017657355.1). Taxonomy (NCBI): domain Eukaryota; kingdom Fungi; phylum Basidiomycota; class Agaricomycetes; order Agaricales; family Lyophyllaceae; genus Termitomyces; species Termitomyces sp. K1Ac. The sequence goes on along the minus strand of JAGGAS010037637.1, from coordinate 75 downwards.
GAGTAACGAGCTTTGCGTTCTTCAATACCTCCAAAAGCAAGGATTACCACGCTCCATGGATGACTTTCAAAATGT
>JAGGAS010037636.1:0-18041 GCA_017657355.1 Termitomyces sp. K1Ac | reverse complement strand
CGTTCATTTCTTTCCTTTTCGAGTCCAGTTACCTTGTCTTCGACATCGGTAATGGTGTCGTCCCATGCCACGAACAGCTCAGATAGCGCATCGACCTTTCAATCAAACTTTTGAATGGTATCTGCAGCTGATATCCAATGTACATACCTGAGTCGCGTGCCTCTCTACCAGGCTAGCTATCCTTTTTTCTAACGATAGTGCCAGCTCCGCATCTGCTCGGTGTTGTACCAATAGTTTATCCAGGCGCGGTTGGAGCTCTTCATACGCTAAGAAAAGGAATGAGTCTGGAAAAAGATGGGGGGACGGAATGGAACGTACACCCAAGTTTGCCTGCTCCCGTTACGCCTTTACTCTCCAACATTTCAATCTCGCGCATGTCGCGTTCCGCGGCGCGAATGTCGGGCTCCATCTCTATGAGCAGCGCCTCAAGCTGCGCAACGGACATATTGTTCCCATCGGACGTGAGGTCGGACAACGCAAATGCTGGAGTAAGGAAATGTGCATGTTGGTCGTCTGTGAGATCGATCAGAGGTGTCAGGTGAGGTCGTCAATGAGCCAAAAAGTCCAGGGGGTCACAAAACGACGCACATTGCGCGAGAAAACGCCTGAGCCCGTCGTTTGAGGCTACGACGACGTCAAGACGCCGCTGGAGGTCTTCAGCGGCACGAGAGAGTGAGTGTGTTGTATGTCCTGGTACGTCGGTGGACTTGTGTCCTGGAGTCTTGGACACGCTCCCGACGCCTACCCCAACGCCGACAAGGAGCGCTTCGAGCCAGCGCAAGCGGAGCTCGAGTGCCAAGCGTGGGTCAATCAGGGTCTTCTTAGGTGGCTTGGTGGACTCTACTGATTGGTCCCGGAGTGGAGGGGAAGTCTGGGAAAGGCTGAGTGGGAAGACGGCAGAGATGGTGGACGGGGGAGGGGAGGATGGCGGAGATAGAGATGTATGAGATGAATTGGAGAGCATCCGGTGGCGCACGTTGTCTCCCAAGAAAACGCTTCCTATATTTGCCATTGTGGTGGTAGCTCCAAGAGTTGATCGACTTCGACGCGCCACACTTCGGATAAGATATGAACATCGAGAATCCAACCAACACCGGCTCAACTTTGCTCGCTGGATTTTCGGTCAATGAGTCTGTCAAAAAACCTCTTGATGACATATATATAACTAATTATTACAGAAACAGCGTGTACATTAAATAACTTAACCAAAGAACATTTTACATACAAGATATATCGCCCCAACAACATTGAACAGATACAGAAAAATAAATATCCAACTGGCTCCTCAAACACGAGCGGCGGAACCAAGGGTTGTGTTCATCTCTAGGGGTAGCTGGCTATACCCATCGCCTCTCCTTCCACTTATCAAACCTCGTATACTGTCCAAGACTGGACCCGTACTGTCCATGAACATACCTGTCCAACTCACGCCACTGCTGGCAGCACCAAACAGGTCATCCCCAGGCATAATGCTGCTCTCCGGTCGGCGCCACCATTTGAGTGTCAGAGAACTTGTCACGACGCTGACGCTGGAGAACGCCATCGCCGCGCCCGCAAGCATTGGGTGCATATACAACCCAAATGGCAGGAAAAGACCCATAGCAAGTGGTATGCCGAATACGTTATAGATGCAAGCCCAGATGAGATTGCGCTTGATCACTGAGAATATTTTGTGTGAGAGATGGAGGGCTGCAACAACGTCCAACAGATCAGAACGCATGAGAACGATATCGGCTGCTTCGATCGCAACAGAAGTCCCGGAGGAGAGTGCGATGCCAACAGTCGATGCTACAAGCGCAGGCGAATCATTTATTCCGTCTCCAACCTGAATTAATCAATCAGCCAAAAGCTAATGAAATTAGAAATACGATACGAACCATCGCGACACCGGCACCATGTTTCTCAATGAGTTCAGAGATCATCGCAGCTTTCCCACCAGGAGTCATTTCGGCCCAAACTCCTTCAGGCCTGATGCCAACTTGCTTTGCGATAGCCAGTGCTGTTGCCTTTCCATCACCAGTCATCATGTTAACTTCGATACCCATAGCATGAAGAGCCCTGATCGCATGTTTACTTGAAGGCTTTGGTGCATCAGACAACGATATGCCGACGATCGGGAGGGCAAGGGCAGAGTTTGCTCTTGGCAGGATGGAAACGAAGACAACTGTCCTTCCGAGTTGTGTCTCTTGCTTCTGGACCTCCCTCCGACCAGTGGCAGCATCTGCGCATACACCGTCAAGCCCTGCATCACCGGCGTACAGCTCGTCATTGCTGATAAGATGATTGTCTGATGCGCTTGGCACCCAATGCATCCCAACCACGCTGAGTTTCCCAACTGTCACCGTGCCCGTTTTATCCAAGACGACCCTCTTTATGGATTTGCTCGCTTCTAGAGCGCGTCCGCCCTTGATGAGAATGCCGTTCTTGGCACCGACGCCTGTACCAACCATGATTGCCGTCGGGGTCGCCAATCCTAGCGCGCAAGGACAAGCCACAACGACGACGCTGATGCATATTTGGAGGCACACTGCGAGTTTACTGGCACCATGCTTCAAGAACATCTTAGGCAGGCTTTCTTCATGCACAACGCTGGTTAAGATAGCCCAGCCAATGAAAGTGATGACAGCGAGTGAGACGACTGTGGGGACGAAATAACCAGCAACTCGATCCGCGAATGCCTGGATCGGCGCCTTCGACGTCTGGGCTTCCTCGACAAGCCGTACAATCTGCGAGAGTGCGGTATCTTTCCCTGCTCGTGTCACGACCATGTCAAACGTCCCAAGACAATTGACTGTTCCGCCAATGACGGGATCTCCAACCTGCTTGAGTACTGGCACCGCTTCGCCGGTGATAGCACTCTCGTCAACACTGGAAGAACCTCGAATCACTGTGCCATCGGCAGGCACCTTGTCCCCAGGTACGAGTTTGACCGTGTCGCCAACTTGAACGAGCTCAGTGGCAATCTTCTTTTCCTGCGTGCAGGCAGCATCTGTGTAGATTGTCGTCATAGACGGCGCGAGGGACATCAGGTCCGTGAGTGCAGCGCTGGTTTTGCCCTTCGCCTTGTTCTCGAGATATCGACCAAGTGAGACAAACATTATCAGCATAGTGCTCGTCTCGAAGAAGAGGAGAGGGCGATAGTCGGATGTGGAATTGAACATGGCAGCTAGCATAACACAAAGGGAATAAAAGTATGCTGCCGAAGTTCCCAGCATGATAAGAACATCCATGGTTGCACTCCCATGTCTGAGAGACTTGTAAGCACTGCGATAGAATTTGTAACCGACCCAGAATTGCGCAGGAGTAGTTATAAGCAACTGAAGTACGTCCCCAAGATAGATTGCATTGAAAAGATGAAAAGAGATGACTGATTTGATGTATGGGATGCGCGGTCCTATCATGGAAATGAAGAAGACTGGTAAGGCAAACGCAATACTCCGGAGAAATCGTCTTCGCCATTCCAATACTTCTTTCGCACGAGTGAGGGATTGGAGTTGAGTGGCATCTTGTTGGTCAGAGAGCATAGCATCAAATCCCATCTCCTCGATTCGTTCGACCATTTCACGAGGTCCGATGAGAGCGCGGTCGAAGTCAACCGTACAGGTCTCTGTGGCAAGGGAGACGGCAACGGAAGTGATACCCGGGACAGAGGAGAGACCAGACTCTACGGTAGATGTGCAAGAGGAGCATGTCATGCCATATATTCGTAGAGTGACAGTGTCGGCGCGGACGGGAGGGATGAAGGACGCATCGAAGCCAATATCAGAAATTTCCTGCGAAACAAAGTATCAAGTAAAAACATGAATTAAGATATGTGGGACATTGAACATACGTTGATTAGCTTGTCCACTGTCCAATGAGCAGGATCGTATTCAATGAGACCACGTTCAGCCAAGAGTGCAACTTTGACGCTATGTATGCCCTTCTGATCCCGTAACATGCCCTCAATTGCCTAAAGGTCGGTCAAATCAATGCTTATGCAGCAAAAGGAGAATTGTAATGACACACCTCAACACAAGACCCACAGGTCATTCCTTCAATCCGGACTTCACACCTCTCCGACAAAGGCTCATCGAGGGCGCCCTCCTTGGGAAATAATAGAGGATCCATGGATGGAAGTCTTGAAGGACCTTCAGACTTCGGATGAGAGGATATGACGGGGGAACCAGCCCACAGATTCTTGAGAAGTCCTGACATGGTGGATGGTCGTGCGAAGGAGGATGTTATTGTGAAAGATGAGAAAAAGATATGAAAAAGATAGGATGCGAAAGGATAGTAATATTGTAGCCAGTCCAAGAAGGCCGATTTGAAGAAAACCACGAGGTGGGCGCCCAGGACTTCGCCTGTCGGTGTCAGCTCGTGTCAGCGAAAGAGCAGTCGAGTATTAGCGATATCCTCTGCGAGAATAGATATCTGTGTCAGCTCAGGGCCCTCACTTGAAACCAGAGAAAACATGAGAGTGTTCAAGACTCAGTGACTCATGATGAAGATCAACCTCCCAATCGAATTGATTCAAGAAATCGTGACCGCACTGTCATCTCCAGAGTACCCACTCCAGTACGGTCATAAGCATGATGTCAAGCACGCTCTTCTACAGCTCTGTCTTGCAAATCGCTCTTTACTTGACATCTCCAGGCCCATTCTCTATTCCACTATCGTCATTTCATCCCTTCGTGAACTCAATGCATTCCTTTCTACCCCAGCCGATCTTCGCAGTCTCTCAACTTCCCTTTGGTTGCGGAATTTTTCCGGTCGATTCTCATTGGCCGCTGACCTAATTCGTGTCCTTGGACCGAAACTACACCGCCTCGCTCTCGACATACCGGGAAACGAGCTGGATGCTTCCGCTACGGTGCGAGAGGCAGTGAGATGTTGCACTCATCTCAAGGACTTTACACGTTCTGGATATTCACCAATGCAAGTTTCTCAACCCCGTCTCTTTTGGCCTGATTGGACGGGCCTTCGTCGTCTTGTACTTGATGGACCATTGATCGATTATAACTTCATCACACACATTCAAAATCTGCCTCACCTCACCCATCTGGCGCTTATCGAACCTAGATGGCGGTACAGTGCAGACGGCACAGAGGTGGCTATTTTTACCCGTCTACTGAATGGCACATATCTCCACACAATTCTTCTGATATATTGTGCACCTGATCGTCCTCACCTAAACTCGCTCAAGCGTTTGCGATCTATGTCAACCCTCGTATCGCTCCGCCAAGACCTTGATGTTCTTTTTATGATCACGGAGGAACCTGTTACTGGGATGTCTTCCATCAGGCGTCAAATTGGTGAAGGATCAATATGGAGTTTGCGTACACAGAACTTGTTTGGTGTACCAGTGAGTTGTTTTTGTCGTGTGCCCAGCGAACTCATCTTATACGCCTTGACCAGACGGAAAAACTCGCTGTGGATTGGGCAGATATAGCCTGGAAAGCACAAATTATGAACTCAGAATTCCACCTTTGAGAGCGTCTTCGCTCGATACAGTGAACTTTGACGTTCTACACAGACTGTTCATACTTCCTTGGAGATCCCATTCTAAACGGTACGTCTTGTTCATGACTTCGAACTTTAGGTGGACATCTATTGTTAGGATATGCCCACGTCTCTATGCAGGCACTCTTCTCACACGCTTGTCAGGACTCAGCATGGGAGGTAATCACCAAGCATGGGAGGTAACCGGTAATCACCGTCATGATACCTCGAATCATGTTCGCAAGAACATTAGTACTACCTGAACAAGGCAGTAGTAAATTATTTCTCCCTCTCCAACGCTATATCTAAACGGAAATATACTCTGATGCTTGCCAACGCCTCTGAGCGGACCGTTTGCGAATTTACACAGCAAGTCACTGTGGACTCGTGGTATAATTTTGAATCTAAACCTTAAGTCCGGTCTCCTTGATCTTGCAGAGACTTGTGTCTCGAACTCCGGATGACCGTAGGTAGGTCAATAATGTATACTAAAGCTTCGGCTTCCACTCAACAACATACATATGGGCTGTAGGGATGGATGTACTTGAAAAGGATGTAAATTACTCATATGGTACTTCTGAATCTGTGCATGCACTGTATTTAGACTTGCGAGTTGGAAAAAGTCGAAACGCCTTCACTTTTTGCACAAGTAATCTCAAACCACTATGTATACTCATGCGAGATGCACCTGTTGAAACAACGTTGAAGTTCTGAATAACGCGGTTATCGGGAGACGCCGAATTACTGTATGCAATAAGTCCCTGCTTATGAAATGATTGATTTACCAACTTTCCTTCAGGCGCTCTTCCTTGACTCAGAACTGCTGTTCCAAAGGCTCTGCGAAGACACATTCAAGCCGAAATGAATACAGAGGTTGAGGTGAACCCATACGAACTTCTCGACATCAAAGTCGAGTCAACTGAGCAAGAGATCAGAACCGCATATCGCAAACGCTCACTCAAAGTCCATCCAGATAGAGTGCGTGTAATTGACATCTGACAACATACAAATTGAAATAAAATTTACGCTTTCAGAATCCTAATAATGCAGATGCTGGTACGGTTTCTTGTGTATCGTCTTTTGTTTTTGTATTGACTGCCGCTTCCATGTCACCCTTAGCACGCAAGTTTCACGAGTTGAACCAAGCATATGAGCTTCTTCTCGACCCATTACGACGACTTGCATTAGATGCGAAGCTGCGCCTGAAGCAGGCCCGCGCCGAGCGGTTCAAGTCGTACGACAATAAGCGGAAGAATATGGTGGAAGAACTCGAAGCACGTGAACGAGATTTCAAGAAGAGGAAACAAGAGCAGGAAAAAGAGGAACTTCGGCGATGGCATGAAACGGAAGAGATCAAAGATCAAGGTCGAAAGCTACGAGAGGAGAAAGAACGCGAATTGCGCTCGAGAGAGAAGAAAAGACAGGTTGATGAAGACACGCAAGATGATGATTTAGCCGCGCCATCTTTAGGTAGGTATCATCTTCTCGGACTGGCTCGTGTTCATCCTAGTTGAAAACAGGTTCGATGGACACAACTGTTCGACTCAAGTACAGCCTCAAATCTCATCCCGGATTAACAACTGTGGAGGCCATCGCCAAAGTCTTAGCGTCATTTGGCCAGACAGACGATGAATCAATCGTTTTCTCTCTCAAATCCTCGAAGAAAGCCAACAATAAGCCTCCAAAGTTTGGAACGGCTCTAGTCTCCTTTAAACAGATTGGAGATGCGTTTGCTGCAGTCTGCGCAAGCGGACGACCAGAGCGTGGTTTAGACGGTATCGAAATTGACTGGGTTGGAGGTAAGGAACCTCCGATATTGGTCTGGCTCAAGAAGATGGGCAAATTAAGCACTCCGCCACCTCCGATGGCTAGTGTGCAAAATCCTGGTGCGGCGAAGATAGAACGCGCAGAAGTCCCCCAAGCTCAACCAACGAAGGACTCATCATCATTTTCAACATTTCCTGCATCCTTTGTATGTATTCTCTTCCCCTACTAAATACCATCGCATTGATTATGAACATCCATCGACAGCCGGACATTTTACCACTCTCAAAAGTTCCAGAGGCGCCAGGAGTAGACTATGAATCCTTAACGCTTATGCGCTTGAGACAGGCTGAAAGGGAGCGGTTGGAAAGGGAGATACGCGAACGAGAAGCTGAAGACTAAAGCTCGTTGTAACATTGAACCAAGTTGCTGTGTTTAAACGCCTTGTTTCTCCGGACTGCTCTATGCACCGCGTGTATGATTGATGTAGTGGTGCGCTATGCTTCGTATCGTTCTTTTTCTTATCTAATACGTTTGGAACTCCAAACTAGCACGCGCCACATCTGTCAGGATCGTAAGATGCAGTAAACAGCGATATAACATGAGCCGAGCCGTCATCATGACATCTATGTCCCAACCTACTCCTAACATTCAACTTCCAGCGTTTGGAACTCTGCAATGTTTGATCGATGTCCAGGTGGATCATCAATTGCTGTACGTTTGCAATCGAGCTTTGTGGCGCTCAATATTTGCTCGTATTTGTACTGAACTCTGGTTTGGACGGAATTGGTTGTCGAGTCCCTGGCCTGAACTACATACGCGATACCCCCTTCCTATACCCTGTAAGCTTCTATGGCGATGAAAAACCGCATTCTTAGTAGGAAGAGAACTCGCAGTTCAGCTTCGTTGCTGTCCAAGGTGGCCAAAACAAGACTTCAACCATCTCACCGAACACGAATACAGCGGGCCACCAACAAAGTCAAAAAACGTGCAGTCGTACACTTCTCGCCTTTGTTGAATCAAGATCACGATTCTGAGATGATAGAGGTTCTTCCCGTAGAACCATTATCGAGCAGGTTGGGCAATCATTTGACTAGGACACTTGCAAGTGTTCCCGTGCAATACATGTCGGTTGTCGCTCCTCCTGCTCAGCCTCCGGATACAAAGCTCATACAACCAGCTTATTTTGTTCCTACCTGTGCGCCATCTCAACCTCAACTCATCTACAACGCAAATAAACCATCTCGCACCAACTATGGCCAGATACCCTACGATATCCTTGGCGAGATCTTTGTCTGGTGTCTCCCTGATGATCTGGCACGTAGGACGCAGCGCATGGAAGCTCCGCTCGTTCTTTGTCAAGTTTGCAGATATTGGCGTAGCACTGCCCTTAGTCTATCAACCCTCTGGAACGCATTCACTGCTGTGAAACGGTCTAGAGGAAAGCGTCTCTTCCATCAAAAGTTGCTTCACCTCTTTCTGGACCGTTCTCGTACGCGGCCACTTATCTTCAAGATCTCGCCTCCCGCTAAGAACAGATTCATGGAGGTGCTGATGTCTCGTGTTGCTCACTGGAAAGATGTTACGATTTCGTTTGGTAATTCGAAGTTTTTCGCGGACCTTTTCTTCCGTGTTACATATATTCCAATTCTCGAGTCGCTCGTGATAGATGCAATACAGTGCAATACACAGGAGATTTTGGAAGGCATCCCAAAGACTTTGGCACATATGGCCCAACTGCGACGATTGACTTGGCGAAGCGTGAGGATCCCCTCAACAATGTTGAAGGTCCCTTTGTGCCAGTTGGAACATCTTGATCTCTGTTGTCCTATCAGTTTGGAAGACTGCCTTGCGATTGTTCGATGTTGTTACAGAATTGTGACGCTCAAAATAGATGTTAAAGCGCCGTCATTCGACATAGCTGTTGACAAAATCATCTCCATTCCGACTCTGACTCGTCTTGACGTTGTTCCTTACTGCGAGCTAGCAGACTTCTTGGATCATTTTTATCTACCCAACCTTCGCTTTATTCGGGTTTTACATCGGCGAAAATTCACTCATAATTTCCTCGGGCTGGAAAAATTCTGTTCGCGTTCTGGTTGCAGGCTGGAAACATTCTGTCTAAATGACAGACGTCAGGATTCTCAGGTCGTCATTCAGTACCTTTCACTTCCTTGCTTTCAGACCATCCAAGAACTCCATATTTTTGCCGGTAAAATCGACAACAGTATCATGAACGCTCTCATGGTGCCTACCAAACGTCGCGAAGGCCCGGGTCTCTTGTTACTGCCCCGTCTGAAGAAGCTGATCCTTGGCCGCATCACCGCTGAGGATGGTTCGTTCGCTGCTATGCTCGAATCTTGTTGTAGATCGATAGAAGGGATTGCAGCAGGTGTTCGATTTGACATAGTTCGCGTTACTTTCGAGAAAGGAAAGAACCTTTCACACAGCTATCATCCTGTTGATATACTGGCTCTCAAGTCGTTCGACAAGAACGAGGTTCGGACCTCTTGGGAGTGGAAATGATACGATCTGCGGCATGAAGATTTCACTATCAGAACATCCACGGAATAGAGAAAGTACAGCCTGGCTCAGCACCTAGAATAGATTGTAGGAGGATATGCCAAGACGGATTGTTGTTCGTGCACGGACCACGAGGGACCACGCCGGTAAGCACCAACAACAACACGTAGATAACTTTCTCAAGAACTCCTGTGAAACAACACTCGGGCATCTGGGTATTTATGATATAATTAATGATAACGCCTAAGAGGTCATAAGTATGTATCATCATGAATGGGTAACCAAAATCGTGAGGGTAGTAGTCAGAGGTCATAAATCGTCCCACATTTCAACATCAATCGTATGGCATCCTTTCGACCGCTTCTCCAAGAGCCACCCAATTGTTCAGCACATTCTCCGCAAACTCTCGTTCCTCATGAGAGAACCTGTGCACTAACTGGGTTACGAGCGTATTCTCGCGGTTGTGGAGAACAACACGGAGTTCGTGCCACATCCTATACAAAGTATGAAGAATACCATCTTTGTGAAAGCAGCAGAAACTCACGATGCACGAATAAACACACGTCTATTGAGTTGTGCAGCTATAGTCGTCTGATCCTTCTCCACAAGGCTGGTAAGTCGATCAACTTCCTCCTCCCATCCATCCTTTTGGGCACTCCGTACACCATCAAGTTTCAAAGACGTATTTTCTACACGTTTTTTGAGCCGTTCGACTTGATCTATGGAAAGACGCTCGTGTCTGATGAGGAGATCACGCATAGCAAGGTAAAGATCACGTTGCGCCTATTGTCGATTGAGACGAATGTGTTGTATGCTATGTATTGGAACAGACCTTGAGAGCTTCAAGAGTTGTATCGAATAGTGTTCGGGTCTTGAGATCGGATTTGTTTCAACTTTACGGGAGAAATTTTCAACTTAGACTCACCCTTGATTCCGAGAGTTCAGAATATCTTTGTGAGTAGTTAGCCACCTGGTCAAGTCCCAACCGCACGCCATTTGACAATTCGCATTCGTCCCCTCTCCAACAGCGTTCATTAACTTCGATGACAGCTCTGAGAGTGTTGGTCAGTCTCGTCAAATCTCCCTGAAAGTTGATTGTGTTGTTGATTTGCGTGAAGTCGTGGTGGGCGTTCGAAGATCCAGAGATGATAGATGTGGATGTGGCAGTCGAACGAGGAGAAGATTAGGAGACAATGGAAAGTCGAGAAACGAGAAGTGAGTGGGAAGATAAGCGCTTCGGAAGGCTGAAGATGACCGTACCGCGGCAGCTTCTCGTCTTCTCATAATACGTTCTGCAAGAACACATATTCTCTGCCATTGGTCAATTAGAGGATTGAGCCTTACACGGATAGTCCTGTCGGTCTCAATCAAGTAGTTGTTAATGCTCTGATAAGAATGTGAACATACGCGAGCTTGTCCTCCAAATCGCTGGGGATGGTCATTTCTTCGATGCGATCTATACGTTTTGAAACAGACTCTTCATCCAATGAGACGGAATTATGTTTTCGCCATGTTTCCAAAGACGACTCTGTCAAAAATACCGCAAGAAGCCCGTCGTCTTTGATAATCGGGTGATTTCTATGAAATTATCATTACAAGCCAATTGAACATGTCTTTAATACTCACACTACAAAATTAAGGGCTCTTGCGAGACCCCGTCTGTATTTTTTATTATCAACAAGTAGGGTTATTTGAAAGGCGATATGCAACTCTCACCGTCGTTGTTCCAGAAAGTGTTCATCCGCTATCGCACCTTTGAGTAAATAGAAGAGACCATAAGTGGTGTGAACATACCTCCAATTCTTTTAGGCGGTAGGGCAGGAATTAGGCGGAAGGGGTATCGCCGCGTTAGAACATCCCACAGAAAAACAAACTCCGAGTACCGTCGTTGTACGGGAGCAGTGCCACGCTTGATTATGTGTCAGCGCAAGGAAGAACACGAATGTCGAAAAAGCCACCTCGGTCATGACTTCATACACCATATACCGATTCAGAATAAATCCTTGTGGGCCAAGAAGATTTACTCTGATCATCTCTTGTTTTTTCCACCACTCATCTGGCAACCCCGTACCAGCCAAATTTGATGGAGCGCCATTTACCAAACCACCTCTAGTGCCATCAAATCCGCTCGCACTACCAAGAGAAGGGCCAAATCGAGGATTAGTGTTCCATGGGTCGTCGGAAGAATAGGCAGGTGTGGGTGTAATTGTAGTCGCATTGTTTTGCCGATAATTAGGAGTCGATGAGAATGTTGAAGCGATAGGTTGATATCTAGAGAGGTCGAGCGCTGGTTCAGGTAAGGTATTTTGGGATGATAAAGCCGCGACTTGTTCGATGCTGACGTCTAAAATGATGGTTCTATCGGACAACACGCCGAAGAGATGTTGAGCAAGGGTCACCTTTGCCTGCTTGTGCTAATGCCACGAGGGCCAGCGCAACAAAGAATTCGAGCTTAGAAACTCGAGGCTTGGAGCTCACAAGATTGACAATCTGAAGGAAGCATGAATGAGCACAGACGGAAATGCTATTAGGCTCGGCCTGACCTTGTCAATGGTAGCAGCTGGAAGGGACGAGGTGCTCAAGATACGCGACAAGGAGTTGATTGAAGCCTCTCCAAGATTGCTAGGATCTGCAGCTGCGAAAGCAATATTGTAGATGGAAGGTACCGTTGCATCAGCTGCATGCGTGCAAGTCAGAGGGCTTGAGTTCAAGTTATGAGCGATAGAGCTTGAGAGAGACACACCTATTACTGAACTGAAAACAGAAGACGTGTTCTGGGGTATGGGAGTGGGGGCAGGGCTCGGGGTAGCACTCCAGGGATCCAATCCGTCATCATACACCGAACTCGCCAATGGGTTCTCATCGACAAAACTGCCACCGAAACCGACAGCTGAAGACGTGCCTGCGTATCGTTGTGCAGGTCTAGGAGAGTTAAACATTGTGAAAGAGTTGTGACGAATGCTAAACGACTTCAATCCAGAAGCCAGTAAGTGATGTTTGTTGATTGAAGTCACTTTTGTCAATTATAGTCCGCTTAACCTCTTGAATACTATGTAAGTAGGGACGAAGCATCCTCGTCATCAGGTAAGTATTAGAGATTTTACAAAACCCCACTAAGTACAACAATGCGCATGGGCATCCTCAACCATCTTTATGTCTAAACCATGGTATATACCAAAGCAGAGGCCTAGACACCTTCCGCAGTCTTTTTGGCTGCAAAATGCAGCGTCCAGGTAGAAAGTAACCGTTTGCTGTTGACTGTATCACCGTCCAACCTAATATGCTCTGAGTTGGTCGATGATGAAAACTAACAATCGTGAGTACATACCCAGGTGTTCCGTAGGTCAGGGGTGCGATGAATATAAACATGAAAAACATCATTATGCTAAAGATGATCAGAATGATAGGTCCTTTGATACCAATGTCGGAGTGTTCGGATCTACGCATGCGTTCGCGCAGCAGTAAAGGCCCGGGAATAGATATAGGATAGTTAATAGTTTCGCTCAAAACAAAGTTGAGTACTGCGCCTGCGATGAGAGCAGAAGCCAGATGGGAAGGCAGGTAGTGGTGAATGAACAACTGGCGATTCATCAGGAAAAATGGAACGTAATGAACGCCCCAAACAATGAAGAAAAATCCCGCGTTGTTCCAGAGGCGGTTACGCGCAGCTGCAAGAAGATATGAATATAAATATGTAATTGGAGAGGGATAGACTTACGATCCGGAATTGGGTCAAGCCCTCTGCGCCTCGCCAGGAGGTCTGCACCAAGGACGCCAACATAGATCGACAACGCAACGACACAAGTCCACCAACCAACAAGATTACCAATGAGATAAATTTGTTTTGAGGTTTCGCTTTGGGTCCAGAAGCTGATGCCGCTTAGCAGGAAAGGCCAGTTAATCGGGCTGCTAGCATATGGATGCGATGCAGTCAACCCCGCATTATGCTGCAACATCAAAAGTTGAAGTTCAGCGAACTTCTTGATGAAGCTCATGCTCTTGGGCTCCTTATCGGGAACTTTTCCATCGCGATCAGCGGGATCCTCTCCATCTAACAGTTTTTCTCAACCAATGAAACAAAAGTGAAGTGATATATATGCCTTACTCTCGTCAGAAACAATGCTGTCGATGAACCATGTCGCGGTCTTCTCAGTAGGATTCTTGTTACCGTTGATTTCGAGTTGGTTGAAAGCCCAATCTGGAAGCTGCTTGCTGTGTGTCCACATCGAGACTCTCGTAGGAACATGAATGAGTCTGAAGTAGCCTGATTTGCTCTTCCATGCCTGTCCTTCATGCCCTTCAAGAAGAACCACTTGGAATAGAGTGTCGTTATGTCTGGAGTGATCATCTTTAGGCCATGTGGTAAACTCCTGATTTGTTGGCATGAGAGGTGACGCGACATCGTGAGTGAGGAGGTGACTACGAGTATTGACATGCAAGAGCTGGATGACGTCATTGTGGCGAACAACACGACCACGACCAGTTTCTGGGAGAGCCTTGGTTGGGATGATTTGCCAGTGGTTGTTTGTGTCGTTATGACCATAACCCGTGACTTGTTGGCCTGAGGGTTGTGAGCCAAAATGAAAATCAGATTAAAATCAGATTGATCAGACCTTGACTGCTGACACGTCCATCCTCGTAGGTCAAGGGGTATCTCTCAACATGAGAGTGTAGGAAGACCTTGGACTCCTTGTGCCTCAATGTGACAATATCATAGAAACGGATCTCTGAATAAACGAATGTCAGCAGAGCTAGTTAGGTTTCGATATTTTGCTTCCTCACCCTGACTGTTGAGCAACATCTCATTGCCCAAAAGAGTCTCCTGGAATGCGGGGCTCATAAAGGTATCACCGGGTCCAGAATATATAAGAATGGAAAAGTGGATATAGAAGAAAGACAGATAGACCATGAAAGGGATAACAATGAATCCAAGGGTGCGCGCCCAGAAATGTTTCCAAAAATAATCCTAAAGATGGATTGGTAATGGGAAGTGGCGACATGATAACGACTTACAATCGAGGGATTCTTGTTAACATCGAGAATATCCCAAAGGTCGATCACAACAGCAATACCAATCGTCACAACTGTTAAAATGCCATTTACTTTGGCACCCCATGTACACGCCATGAGTACCCCGGTGGTGATGAGCCATGTCCACCAATCCGTTGAGAATTCACTACAAAACACGAAAGAATAAGATCTGGATCGGCAAAGTACACTGCTAACCCACCGGTAGCGGAGTTTGCGGAAACGTATGTATGCATAGATAGTGAGGGACATGAAGAAAATCAAAGCCGCGTCCAAAAGGATGAGGCGAGACTGCGTGACATGTGCGTTATCTACGAAAACGTTATATGATCACTATTCAAGAGAGAATTGATGAAGCGTACCGAAGAGGACGATAGCTGCGGAGAAGGCTGCGATTATTGTGGAATAACCGCTCTCCTTCATGATGGCATAGACAACAGGAACAGTGAGACTGCCGAGGATGGCAGGAAGAGCTCGTAGACCAACGTAGGGAACGTGGTTCGTTGTATAACTGTCGCCGATTGT
Source organism: Termitomyces sp. K1Ac (assembly GCA_017657355.1). NCBI lineage: Eukaryota > Fungi > Basidiomycota > Agaricomycetes > Agaricales > Lyophyllaceae > Termitomyces > Termitomyces sp. K1Ac. The sequence continues at coordinate 2,720 of JAGGAS010037636.1, read as the reverse complement.
TTCGAATTGGAAGTTGCCATCGAAACCAACAAACCAGCCAGCCAGACCAAAGAGCATTTTGGCAAATGGGGGGTGGACATCGAAATAATACTCTCGTCGAAGGTAGTGCGAGGCAAACTTCCCGAAGTGTACCTCATCAAAGCTGACGGTTGTTTGAGTTGTTTACCCAACCCTAAGACACGAGTTCACTCACACAACCTCGTCCGGAGCGTTGATCTTATAAAATCGCAACGCAAATGACAAAGCTGTGAGCAATGAGACCACAGTAATGCTTGCATTGCGAGTCTCTAGGAGTTGTTCAATGGGATTTCGATTTCTCTGCTCACAAACGTAAGTAACATAGTGGCGTCCATGACATTCTTAAAACTCACCGGACCCTGATGAATTTGACTAGCATGCTCATCATCCTGAACAGTGCCATTAGTAGGTTCAGGTGCTGGGTTGGTTCTTCTTTGGCGAAGGCCCGCCATGGGGAAAGAGTGGTTTTGGTTTGTTCGAGATCGAGACGCGTTTTGGGTGATTCTGAATGCCACGAAACAGTCTTACATAATCACAATGTTGAATGATTATAGTCATCTCAGCGACATTATACTTAACACGTTGCACAGAAGTCGATATGTGGTTCGAAGTTGCAGGTCCATATGCAGACTATCATAGAATACTCATTGCCGAAGGCATGCATACATAGCTCGTACTCACTTGCTGTCATGTCGAAAATAATTATTAAAAATTCAGAAGAAGGTCACTCAGCTATCCCTTTCTTATTCCTGAAATTCTCAAGAGGTACGGGGATGCCATTTCTTCCGGATGGGGGGTAAAAAAAATCTAGAGGTGTATACACAGATAATCGCATCTGAGAGCATAAGCAAACCTAATACAATCAATATGGCTTGAACCGTCGAGATGCCTTGAGTGCTTCCACTTTTGCCTTGTCTTCCTCCCATCTCTTCTTCAGGTTCATAAGCTCTGTAAACAATGTCAAAACCAGACGCAAGTCAAAGAATAGAGGACGTATACCACTGCGTTGTTTTTCTGCCTTTTGAAAGGCGTAAAAGTCCTTTTTCTCCTTCGCTTCCTTCTTCCCATTCCGATTCCGCTTCGACGTCTGTCCACTCCTCTGGAACTGTTTACTTGCAACGCCCACACCACCGCCCAGCGTTTTCCCAAACGCGCCACCTCTCGTCACAAGAGTAAAGCCATCTTCATCAACTATCGCCTCGCCCTTGCGGTATTTCGATTTTTGTTTCGATTTTTGCAAGTTGTGCTCGAAAACCAATATCGAGGAGTCCGCGTGTTCTTTCACAGCGTCAAGTGGTGGTCGTAGCGAGTCATAGAGGGAAGTATAATGAGCGAGGCCAGAGGGTTCCTCTGAAATCGGCCATGGGCGGGGTTTTGTTGCAGAAGAGAGTGCCCGTTGTAAAGAAGATGAGTCCAAAAAGACTAGATGAGCAGAACGACCAGCGGGTCGTAATGTCCGCAGGGGTCTTGTTGGCAGTGGAATGACCTTTGGAGTGTCATCTTTTGAAACTTTTCGACGCTTTCGAGGCTCCGGTGCAACGTCAGTTTCAGGATCTTGCTTGTCTTCCTCTTCCTCCTCGCTATCGCTATCCTCCCGATTAAGTTCCACAGCATCCGCATCAAATATCACTTTTTCTACTGTGCCAGACTGTTTGAATAGTTGTGATAACTCGCGTTCAGTAGCGTCTGGTGGTATGTTGCAAAGAAACAACGTCCTGCCCTCTGGCAAAGAGTTTTGAGACGCCTTTTTTGATCCCACATGAGAGCGTGCATAGATATAGTGTGTTGAAGAAGATGAATAGGTGACTGGGACAACGGTGAAGCCGTTGAGGGACGTTGGTAGAGCCATCAAGAAAGTGCGGATTTTTTTCAACTTTGCGTCATTTGTAGCAGCACTACGTACATAAGTTATGTAACCAAACATCCGCCCGGTTGTGGTTGTGTTTTGAGGCGGGAAACCAATCTTGTTCTTCTATTTTTCCTTGAATTTTCCTATTGACGAATCCCGCATCGTATGCCGGCCATGACTACCTCTGGGTCTACGCAGAATGTTTAGCCTTCCCCCGGTGTTTACAGAGGGTATCACGTACCGGGCCGCTCGTCCGATTGATCAGGAACAACTGGTCGACAGCGACACTGACGAATGAAGAACGCCCTTCTAATGCATAGCTGCGACCTGTTTCTGCACAGAGATGTCTGGACACGCCGACGAATGAGCCAATCACGCTTGTCCTCGCGAAAAATGGAAACGCCAACAATCGCGATCAGGAAGTGGCAGAGGAGTTTTTGCACATGCTTAGAAGCAGTCGTGACTTTCAAGATACTCTCAAGTTTCTCGTCCTTCATTAACATTTCAGGGAGAACCTCAACAAAAGAATTCGAAACCTTCATAATACGTTTTCTGACGAGTCACGCTCATTCATTGATAAACACACGTTTACGGTCGCTGTTCACGACGAATCTCCTGGAACAACTGCGAATCATATTTTTCAGCAGACAGCGTGGAGTAGCAAGTCTGTTGAGCAAATCTTTGACAACCTTGTCACTTGCATCTTGACGATGAAGGAACTGGATAGTGACATAGACGGTAGTCATAGACGCCCCGTCACCCTCGTCCTCTATGGCCTTATCTTGAGAAAGTCCTTGTTCATGAAGTCCCTCAAGTAATTTTGTGAGGATTGGTGTATACAACACAAGCTCCA
>JAGGAS010037635.1:24069-36550 GCA_017657355.1 Termitomyces sp. K1Ac | reverse complement strand
TCCCATAGCTGCGGGTTGAGGTTTAGAGCTTGTCGAAAACTGGCCGAAGCCTTTTCGGGAAGATTGCCTTTGAGTGCCATTGTCCCCGATCGACATCGCAGTGCCGCCTCTTCAGGGAATGGATGTGCAACTCTACGACTCGTAGACGCTGACGGGATAGACTCGTATCAATATTTTGTATAATTCCAGATAATGAAACGCACCGGATGGGACATAATTCGGGTCGTGCATGGATGCTTCCAGAGCTTCGCGTGCTTGTCGATGTCGCCCAAGAGTAGTGCAGCATTTGGCTTTAATTTCCGAGCAGCCATTGCAGAGATTAGTGGAAGGTTGATTGACGAGGGATAGAGCAGAGTATGTCTGGCCTTCTCGAAGAAGGGCAATGGCATACAAGTGACGCGAGTCGTGGCCGTGCTTGTCCAAAGAATAGTATCTCTCTGCATGAAACACAGCAGTCTTAGTGAGATCCGCGTCGAGACATGACCAGACGAGCGACTGGTAGCGTTGGGCTAGATGGGGTAGGACTGACGGGGGAAGGTCGTGCTGCATGGGGTCGCAGCTGGTCGTTGTCGACGCCGTCGTCGGGAAGGGAGGGTTGTTCGACGCGGTGGACGAGAAAGAGTCGCGTGCAGAGCGCAACAGCAGCGAGGAACGGCAAGAGGTGGCAAAAACAATCAGAACCAGGAGATCGTCCTCAATGGTTGATTCCCTCAAACCACGTGACTCCGCGCGTCCCAACGCTAAATCACTGGACTTCGCTATCAGAGCGCTCGATCTCGCAAAAAGAAGTGATTGTGTACAACTAAGTATGTATGTTCCATATTTAATACACGTTCTCTAGCTAGGTACCTAGTGTCCGTGCGGGTCGGGCTCTCCCTTGGGTTCTGTCACAGAAAGTTCAGTCTCTGTGTTTGATACCGAAAGATGAACAACTCACCTGGGACGCATTGAATGGCATCGTCGATCCGTAACAAAGATACTGCAGCTTCATATGCCGACTTCAAGCTCTTCACCTTGCTCATCGTGGGTTCCAGCACGCCAGCCGTCACATTGTCGCGGACCTCCCCGTTGATCAAGTCCAACCCGTATCGCAAGAGAGCTTTTTTGGGATCACCAGCAGGTGCATTTTGTGCCGCATTGTGATATGACCGCAATTTGGCAATCAGTTCTGTCGAATCTTTGGCAGCGTTAACGGCGAGAGTTTTGGGAATAGATAGCAAAGCGGAAGCAAACTCCGCAATCGCAAGCTGCTCTCTGGATCCCTACAAGGAAGTATTCATAACAAGATCACGCGGGTAAAGACATGTCAAAACATACCAAAGTGGTCGCAAAGTTCTCCAGATAGATACTCAAAGCCGTCTCAACGGCTCCACCACCAGGTACTACGGCCCCACTCTCCAAGGTCCGTTTGATGACAGAAAGTGTGTCATGCAATGCCCGTTCCATCTCATCCAACATGTAGTCATTCGCACCGCGCAAAACAATCGAGGAAGAGTTAACTATTTTGGTTCCCTTGATCAGAATGAGTTCGTCATCGGAGATACGTTCCTGGACCACCTCATCGGCAGTCCCAAGATAGCTTGCTTCGAACGACTCTTCGCCTTCAAGGTTAGCCAAACTCGAAACCAGCTGACCGCCAGTAGCCTTTGCAATGCGCCGGAGATCCTCCTTCCTACACCGACGAACTGCCATCGCACCAGCCTCGACGAATTCCTTCAAGCACAAGTCATCGATACCTTTGGTCGTCAATACGACGTTTGCGCCTGCTGCCAATATTTTTCGGATGCGTTCCAATGTGATTTCAGCTTCCCTGCGAACATCCTTGAGAGAACAGGACCGGCGGATCAGAAGATGTCACATACCGCTTCCTTATCTCTTCCAGTTGGTTAGGATCATCGACGAGAATCTGAACCCCGAGCTGCATGCGCGCCTTCTGCAAATTGATATCCAGGCATGCAATTTTGGCGTTAGTGATACGTTTTTTCATCGCTAGTGATGAATGGTATGAACGTCAACACAGACAGACCGTTTACAAGACTCACCTTGACTTGCGACAGTACAGTTCAGAGCATAACCTTGAACAAAGAGAGACTCCCGTGCGCTCTTTCCGTGCGCTTTGAGGACATTCACGGCCTTCACTGGGTACTTGATATCCCCCCGCAGATTGATCGTCCGCACAGACATCATGGCGTCCACAGCCATCGGCGCAAAAAGATCATCATCGCTAGATATTATCAAGGGATAAATAAACTCCTGAAACGAAATTGAGGACTCACTTTCCGATGATTTTACTCGACATCGTTGTCTTTGCAACATTGATCAACGCCTCGCGACCCAAAGCATCCACCTTGATACTCAGTTGCTCCTGCATGAACTTCACAGCCTCTCTGCACGCCAATCGATACCCAGTAATGATGGTTGTCGGGTGAATCTTGGCCTTGACGAGCTCATTCGCGCGCCGCAGCAGCTCTGCCGCAATAATGACTACGGACGTCGTGCCGTCTCCAACTTCTTTATCCTGCTTTTGAGCAAGGTCGACGAAGATGCGGCCGGCCGGATGTTCAACAGATAGAAGCGAGAGAATGGTAGCTCCATCATTAGAGATAGTAACCTCCTGAAAAAGTAGATAGGTATATCGTATATGAGTACTTTCGCCTCAAGCATGAACCAAGACATCAACGCACTCCGATGTTGTCCACCAGCATCTTATCAAGACCCAAGGGGCCTAGTGAGCTCTTAACAATGTTTGCAATAGATTGAGCAGCGATGACTGAAGAGGCAAGGTAGTTGAGTATAATATCCCTGCAGGTATTGGTATAGTGGGTACGACGCACCATTTTGATCACGGATGTCCTGACCAGAGACACGGTCTCCACCAAGAAATGCGCCTGCCCTGGGATCGCGTTGGAACATAGATCAACGATCGGCTGGGATACAAGGTAAGGTGGATATGCGAATGTGATGTGCCAAAATTCAGAGAGGTTCGAAGATGTGACTGACGGAAACGCGTCCACGCGTATTCGAACGCCGCTTGAATCAAATTTCTTTCACTCTCATCAAGAACTCTCATGAATCAAGCTCATTTATACAGAAATCGAAGTATAGAGGTCCTATTGCATTGATTGTTCATTGGCTAGATAGTCCGATGAAGATAATGCTATAAACTGTCCCCGGGCCAGAAACTGGCTGGTCCAAGGTGGCAGGATGCTAAAGACCAAAAAAAAAGATGAATACTAAGACGAAGAGATGGTGCCAGATAAATGAACCTGTCCAGATATCCGTACCGCAGCAAACTAAGTTGCTCTAGTCTGAGAAGAGAGAAGAAGAGACCACACAGAAGATGTGTCTAAATACCGAGAGAAACATGGGCGAAAAAGATGAGGGAAAAATGTCATATGCTTGTGATTGTCCAGACATAAAGAAATAACGAAACAGATTTGGTGAGATGACTACACTGTATGGAGCGTATGGATAAATATGTAAACAAACAAGATGGGATGAGAAGAATAAGGAGGAGAATAAGGAGGTCAAAGGGAGCAAACATGACTTGCTCGATTATTTACCTCATTTTTGGCGGAGCCATTTCATGCAATCGATTGTGGTATACACGGTAGTGCCACCACCGGAGGTGAGTGAGAAATATGCTCTCGACCAGTAAAAGAGTGGCGTGCTAAAGTTGTGCATGTGCGAGTCGTTGGAAACATGAGAGATCGTGCGATTCTTGTGTGTTATATATAGTTGTGGCGTTGGCGAAACGTGCGACCCTCGTAATCTTGGAGTATAAGATAACATCCAGAGGGCGGGCGTGAAAGACGTCGTATACGTGAGCGACAAAGGTCGTTTTCATTAATAAGCCATGCGGACAGGATTGTAGGTCTCGGCACGTGTAAGGGGTGCACGTCCAAGCCTCTTGCTCTTGAAAGCTGCACCTTTGTTGGGAGGAGGGCAGGGACTGTCACCCAGATCGACATCTGTGTCGTCAGCGTCGGCAGTAGTGTTGCTATCTTCCTCAAGAGTCATGAGACCACCTCTGCGGTTGCGGGCTACATTGGCGGCGGCGAAAACCTGATTGGTACTGGGCGCAGTATTTCTCTTCTGTTGTTGAGACATCATTGATGTTTTGCTACCAAGTCCATCACCATAGGCGTAAGACTTGTGGCGCCCGAAGCGAGCTTTGCGGAATTGGTCTAGGTTGCCTTGGCGGGATGCTGCATGAGTAGGATCGTCCATCATCACATAGCCCTTGGGTTCACAGCGGTAGGGAGACGTTTTGTAGTATTGACAGTAACCGCCCTCAAGAATGTAGACCTCGGGGAAATGTATCTTGGGGTACAAGTGGTTGTTCATTGCACGGTCCCTGGCGCGGAGATGTTTCGCACTGCATAGTTAACAAAGTCAATTGGGTAGAGCGAATGAGAAGTTGGCATGTACGTACAAAGTAGGGGCTCTTTTGGCGCTGAATTCGCAATGGAAAACCAAAATTGTTTTCCTGATTGTGTCTCCGCTTACAGATGGTTTAGGTTTAGTCAAGCTAGGACCGAGTAGGAGTTCTTCTACTGCGGTTGTGGTGTTAATATTAACAGCACCGGGAATATGACCACCGGCGTATTCATAATCGAATCTACAATCGATGATGTGATAGTCAACGATCTGCGAGTTATATTTGCCATCGAGTAAGTCGTCCAGCTAGATGAAAGATCGAAGTGAGTAAAGCGAAGCAAATAAAGTGCACACGACACGTACGGTTTCGCATTTGATCCTCATCAGGCCATCTTCGCGCACCCGATGACAAGGCAAAATTTTCCCGTGAGCTTCATTGTCGCCAAAACCCGGCATTCCAGCTGCCATAAAACGCGCTGAGGGGCTTTCGGTCATCTTCAATGCAGTAGCCCCAGTAAGCGGCCTGAAGTCGTCCGTGCCATCACACCTCCTAATTGTCTTCACTTGTTGGCGTTTGGAGTAGGCTTGAGCTGGCGATGACATATCTGGGCCATCAAAGGATGATTCGTCTGACAGGCCATCTAGGAAGCTTGACTGAGGAATCAACGCAGAGAAGGCACGGCGCACAGGAGGAGCTCCTTTCGGGCTTGAGTCCTGACTGTCCTCGACAGACCCAAGAACAGGAAAGGCGGTCCGCATAGGTTGCACACCAGAGGGAGGTACCATGGCAGAAAGAACAGGCCGACGAGGACGCTTAAGGAACGAGGAAGATGGTACCCCTAGTCCTTCTAGAGTTGGCTTGTTCAAGCGATTGAACAGAGTGTTGCTCCCAAGCCTTTCGAGCTTCGACTGTGAAGGAGACGGTTGCATGGGCGAAGACGAATTATCGATCTCGAAACTCCGAACAGGCTCAGGCGATAGTGAACGACGTTTCTTGGACTCAGGAGCGGAAGGCCCCTCAGATAACCGGCGAGGTGACATGGTATCAAAGAAGAGATTGTCAAAACAAGTGACGGCGGGTGCAGCAGAGGCAGGTGTGGGGTCGAAAGAATATATCGCAGCGGCGGGCTGGTCAGCCACAAACGAGGTGTCCACATCCATTGCATCATCGGCTAGAGTAGGCGTTTCAATGGGCTGACAATGATGATCACCCGTCAGCTACGTGTCATCAGACTGACAGAGGCGAACTTACTGCAGACTTGGGCGGCACGGCCATGAGCCATCCAGTTGGTAATGCAGAACGCTGTGTCTTCTTCGATGGCTTAACCGAAGGCGAGGGTCCTATCGAGGGACTCGGCATCAGTTCCCCGACTCCGTTGCTCAAATCGTTTCCGAAGAGTCTTGCGCCGCTGGTGAACGCACGCGGTCGAGCTCCCGCCTTGATTGTTGGCTTGGGCGGTGGTGCGGGAGAGATATCCATAGGTTCTGCATAATCCTCTTCTAGGACGAGAGAAGCATGTTGCCGTGGCGGTGAATGTATAGAGACAGTGGATGCGAAAGAAACTTCAAGATCTGAAAATGAAAGGTCGTCCATGTCCCGCCGCTGAATTGGACGCTCGCTACGTTTGCGGGAAGGGGCAGCCGGCGGCGCAAGGAGATTTGAGAACGAGGAACGCGATAAAAGGGGCATTTCGTATGCGAATTCGGGACGAAGGCTGCTCTTGTGTCTCGTGTAGGGCTGTCTTAATTCCAGAAGGCGGTTGGAGAATGATGTCGTTGTGGGGGGCATTGATACGTGGTCGTTTGTACAACAAGTCAAGGCGGTTTTACAGGACGTTGTCAGTGGCACAATCGGTGCGTGATAGAAGTATCGGCATCAATTGGTCGGGGTGGCACAGATGATGATACAGAATGGTAAAGATAACAACACTGTTAGAAAAAGAAGCAAGCCGAAGCAAAGGACGAACCAATGTCGCGTGAAGTCGGGAGTGTGCTGAACCGACGGCTATATATGAACAGCTCTGCAAGACAATGCTAGTTAGCATGAACAGCGAGAGAGGATGGATCGAGATTGCAACGAAATTGTATGCATTGTCGTCCCCAGAAGGGCCATCCGGGTGCCCCTTCTGGACGAATGAACTTGAACAAGCAAATAGCCGAGAAACATGCGGCAGACAAAGGAGACTGACCTTGGAGATGAATGAAAGTGTAGACGGAGGAGGCCGCGCCTGGGGAACGAGAGGAACGTACCCAGAGATGAGCAGGTGACGGTACTTATGCCAGAAGGACGTCTTCTCACGTCTGAAAACGGAAAGCAAACCAGTTGTGGACACTTGTGGGTCCAATTCCGTCAGCGGCTGCCAAATAAATCAGCGATTTCCCTTCCCTCGACGCAGAAGCCTCGAACCTTGGGAAAGAAAAAACAAAAAAATGGCGTCTCCGGAGTCGTGAGGCGTGTCCTTGCCCACAACAGGACGAACAATCGTGCAAAGTCGCGTTTCTCTCCGAGTTTCTGTTTTATTTGGCCGATGTTCAATTTGACACGTGACCGTGTTGCGACCGTCGTGCCTTGGCAGTACTTACTTACTATGTATGTAGTAAATCTGATGCGCCTCACCCCGGTGATCCAACGAGTGTCTTTTGTTCCCAAACCGGCTCTGGCGTCCCTCTCCCTGAGTCGACATCTGTCCACATGGCTTATTGTTTACGGATGATGGAATATTTGCGATACGAGCGAAAGGTCTAACCTCCTTATGTTTACACATTTACCTCATTCTACTAAGCTGCCCCGCGGCTTGACAATATTCGGGTCGCTTATAATTTAGACTACACCATGCATCAACTAATTCTGCGTAGCCTGCTCGGCGTGGACCAGCCATGGAGGGAATGCCTCGGGCAGATTGTCAAAGTGCACCTCAGGATGATGTTCTTTGATTGTCGCGACCAACGCCTCGTACAAAACCTAAGACATAGGTAGGCCTCCACGACAAAATCAAAGAAATAACTTGAACGAACCTTGTATCCTTCCGCGTTCAAGTGGAGTCCATCATACATAAATCTGCTCAGCGACTGTTCATCCTTTCCGGCGGCTTCCCACAAAGCTGTCCATATATCTGTAACTGGAACCTTCTTTTCCCGTGCGACGTCCTTGACCGCTTCAGCGTATTTCCTCGTCGTCTCAAACTCACGATCCAGAAAACGGACAGGTTCCCTTGATTCGAGATCGGCACGTCGCTGATGCGTGTTTACCGGAGGTGGAGTTATCAGAATGATGCGTGTGTCCGGGGAATAGAACTCGGAGTTGTGAGAGTGGACAATGTCAACCCAATCCCTCAGATTGGCAGCAAACTTCTGCAGGGGAACGTGCTGAGGGCTCGGCGGGATGCAAGAATCGTTGGCGCCGAACCAGATTACCAAAAGACGTATCTTCGGCACGTATTCCCTCTCCTCCCTGCTTGCAAGAATCTATATCAAGATAATGCCGTTCAAGACCCCTTTCAAACACTCCAACATACAATCAATCTTACTTTCCGAAATATGGGTGTAGCCCAGTCCGTGTTATAGCCCGATAAGCCACGATTCAGGACGTCGAGCTTTCTGGCGTAGACATCTATGTACCTCACGCCAATTCCATGAGTAATTCCAGGGGAGACAATTCAGCGTGATTACTAACGAGTAAGCTGCTCGCCATAGCCCAGGAGACCTGGCGTCCAGGCGCCTTGCGTGATAGAATCGCCGAAGAGAACAATAACGTCTTGAACGGTAGCAGACATTTCGTCCTATACTATATGGAAGGAAACTGTATGTAGGAGGTTCACGCTTATCGGATCGATATTCCATGTAACATAATCTTGATCTAATCATGAGGACCGTGCTGGCACTGGTCGGCAGGTGTCCATGAGTATTTGCCGCAGCCGTAGTGACAGTGCTATCTCGTATGTAATTCATGCATATCGTTTGAAAGGCGTTTGAATGGATGCGTACGTAGTGTCCTGCTTACATTTCTTCGCGAAGATGGGACAAACGCTAACGAGATCCTGCTGATGAGTTATACGAACCAAAATCTGCCGAAAACAAGAAGGTGACAGTCAGGATTCTGATGCGCGCAAAAGGCAGATAACTTGACTTTCAATCTACGTTCGCCGATTTCAGATCAACAAAAGCTAGAGTTATATATCTTACACGAGCATAGCGTGTTTGGGACCAAATTGCATCGTGACTCTTTTCCATCATCAGCCACCTGCAAGTCATGGCTGAAGACTCGCGGCGTATACCACTCCGCGTGTCCAACAAGAAGGCTTTTATATGGGATGTCGATGGTGCGTATGATTACCTACGTGCCTCATGAACGAAAAAAAAACTTTGACGACATTGCTTAAGGATAGACATTGCGCTAGTCCGTTCAAAACATAACATCTGTGGCGTTCTATCGGGAACGCTTCCCCGTGTATCACAACAAAATGTCTTTTTGGGAGTGCCCCTGCTATTGATGCCAGAAGAGGTTGTCCTGCTCGTAGAGAATGGTGTGTCAGGATGGTTGTCAAAATACCTAACACACACCGCTGACGCCCGACTTTTTGGGAATCTATCTAGAGGTTGCGGTACTCATTGACGACCCTACCGCACACCCTCAGCCTAGCCTACAACATCTGGAGAACTGGGGTGCAGAACAACAAGCAGATATCAAACGCCAAATGACAATGCTCGAAATCAAAGAAGCAAAAGATAGCGAGAAGAACCGTGCCATGAGCGCCGAGGCTCTGCAAAAACGACAGGCCCGCGAGGAAAAGCGGGCTGCGAAAGCGAAGCTCGCTCAAGAATCTGGTGAACCTGGTAGCTTGAGTGTAATGTTGTCATCCGAGTCCCCGAAGGCAACTTCAGTTCAGGAGACATCTGAATCCAAAGCTGGATCTGCTGGTCACACTGTCGTTATTCCAACCTCATCCACTACACTTGAATGGTACAACACCGATTCTTCGTGTACCTACACCACCATTACCGCTGCGAAAGAGGCAGGGATATGGGATTACCCTTTTACCCTCCAAGAACGTGCTAGGTGTGGTGTGTTCAGGAGTTTGTGGGAACAAGGCTACTTCATGGGAGGTGGTATTAAGTTCGGAGGGGATTATCTCGTCTATCCTGGTTCGTTCTTCGAAATTCATCTGATCTCAATACAATCTGACCTCATGTCAGGGGATCCTCTGCGATACCATTCACATTTCGCTGCCACTGTATTAGAATCCCCAGTATCCGATCTGCGACCCATGGAAATTGTTGCACACGGAAGATTGGGGACAGCAACGAAAAAAGCTCATTTACTGTGTGGCTGGGATGACGAAAAGAAAGAAGTCTCGTATCTCACAATTGAGTGGGCAGGATTCGGTTAACACGAGGGCCTATCTTTATTGACGTTCTATCGTTACAAATGTGATTAATCAATCTTCCTTCTACCTATATTAACTCGATCTCGAGTCGGCCGCACTGTCGTCTGGGAAATCTCCTTCAATCTAACGGGTTTGCCTTGCTCGACAATGTCAGTTGTATCACTGAGGCTTCGAATGTGCTCTGGACGCTTGCGAGGCCCTACACTGAGAACCCGTACAATCGTGTCATTCAGCCACATCACCAAGGCAAATATGGGAAAACGGATAGGAACGAAGGGCGAAGGGTGTCGAACGACCTCCGAATCGTCAGATAGCGGGAATGGGTTATATGGGTCAGCAGGAACAGGACTAGCCACTGTGGCTAAGATAATATACTGTGTAACCCGAGCAGTAGCGATGTCAGAATATACTGATACAGAAAGTCGGATGAGTCATACCACCGGAAACACGAGTGCGAATATGGCAGCATTAGCGAGGCCCTTTCCACACGTACAAAGGAGAGCAGATGGAAGACCTAGTAGTGGACCCTTAAATCAATCAGGCGTTGGACAAATAGGCATTGACGAACCAAAAGCAAAGTAATAAGCCCATCTTTCCTCGAGGTGTCGTATCCGACGAGCCAAAGATAAGCCACGAGAAATCCAGACGAATCTGATTATGGGTAGTATAGTACGTGCTCACATTGTCTTAGCACAAGGAAGCTCACTCAAAGCAGTAATACCTAATGTAGAAAGACGTTAACCACAAGCAATTCTTCAGAAAAAACCACGCACGCGTCAACCCAGCACACAAAAACAAGGCCGGCCACCCGGCCTATGAAGGGAATCCGATGTAATGCAAAAGACACAATGACAGAGTTGAAAATCATGACTCCTTGATATGCCGAAGTAGCAATTGCCTTCAGCATACCAGTGTACGTTGCAGGGGGCTGAACTGCAGCACGGGTGCCATAACGCAAGGTGTAGGTGCGTTTGGCGACAATAGAGCACCACGAACGCTGTAAAAGCAATTATCTCACTATACGCGTGTTTGCAGTGTGGCAGAAGCTCACGTTTAGATAAAAGGATGCGCTGATGATGGGTAGTAACCACAAAACTTGATAGAACCAGCCAATATTCCTATGGAACCATCTTTCCTGGCCTTGAACTAGTGGAAAAATGAAATAGTCGAAGGTGTATATTGAAATGAGAGATAACGAGTTCAGGAGGAGCGATTTATACACGTTGGCACGGATTTCAGCATCTCTATTCTCAAATATGGTCAAAGTTTTCAAGTCCGTAAAATACTTAAGCTTACTCGATGATAGTGGATACCACGACATTCCAACGAAATGCATCATATAGTCCTTGCCAGGCCCACTGCAACTGAAGCCTGATAGTGTCTTGGACTGAGATGAAGGAGGGATACGACTGGCGAGAAGACCGCTGGGATGGATCCACGGAATGGAATGACTGGAATTGTGGATTGGGTCGATATTCGGCAGCCATTAGCAGCGGCAGCTGTTCCCCGCCAACGACTCGATCCGTCGACCGTGACAGTATACGTATTTGAGTAACTTCATAGTCCTAAACCTTAACCTCAAATTAAGGCATATCACGTGCCTGGGGTTTACAGTCACACCACCAAAAACGAAAAACGCGACGCGGCTTAGCCTCAACTTGCTAGCCCATACAAGCCTGCCATCGTGTCCTTGCACTTCAAATTTATAATTATAGCAAGCCCGCAAGTGGCGTCGCAAGAATAATGGAAGACATAAAGTGCTCGAATACCATACCCAAGTAGACACTCAAGCAATAAATTACAATATACAAATAAGGATTAAGCTTGGACGGAAGACGCAAACAGGAATCAGAAGAATGGAGGGTCTTATACAGAGACGGAGAACGCCAGATATTTCATGTCCTAAGATGTCGAAAAAGATGTTGGAAATGTAGGGGCGATTACGATTGATAACACCCTCGGCAAGTTACTGGACAAGTCAGTCTATAACGCCTGAAGAAATGACTTGACTTTTTCATACCTTCCTCTTTGGTGTAGCTTTAGCCTTGGCTTTCGCAGCAGGTTTGGCAGCAGTCCTTGCAGCAGGCTTCGCGGCCGGCTTGGACTTCGTGGCAGTAGCCTTCTTTGCTGGTGCTTTCTTCAGCGCCATCTTAGCTGCTGTCGTTCCCGTCACCGTCTTTGACCTATCAGTAAGAGCGTCATACGAATACCAACAATGAATTACCTTCTTCGCTGATCCGCGTTTGGCTGGCACTGTAGACTTTTTGGCAGTGGTTGTAGCTGTTTTCGCCTTGCCCGCAAGAACTTTCTTCGTAGAAGTCGCCTTCTTCGCGGTAGCAGCGGGCTTCGTTGATTTCACTACAGGCTTTTTGATGGTCGTCGCTTTCGTCGCAGGGGCGGCTGCCCTCCTCGTCGCTGAGGACTTGCCCTTGGTTGAGTAAGTCTTGGGTGCAGATTTGGTACCGGTAGATTTGGTTGTAGCGGCTTTGGTTGTAGCAGCTTTGGTTGTAGCGGCTTTGGTAGTGGATGCCTTCTCAGCAGCTTTGGATTTAGCTGCAGCTCTGGGCTTAGTTGCAGGCTTATTCTATAAAACCGATTTAATCAGTGTATCATACAAAAAAAAACAAATCTGACCTCTTTCGACGCTGATGAGTCTGTTGTCCTCGACTTCGGAGCAAGCTTAACACGCCCAGAAGGTCCTGAGAAAGTTGTCAGCA
>JAGGAS010037635.1:0-17143 GCA_017657355.1 Termitomyces sp. K1Ac | reverse complement strand
CAACGTTAATGCCTATGATCCTCAAATTGCCTTAAAGAGTTGGTACCAGAGGCTACTTTTACTTCCTTCTCTTCCAGTGCTTCATCAACCGTTAGTGAAGAGTCTCTTCATTTTGAACCATTGTATGACACTCGTCCTGGGGTTTTGTAGCTGATTTAGATGGCTATTCCGAGGAACCCGGGCGACATTGGAGCAAGTCACTCATCATAGGTAACCAGGGTCCATTTGTCCAAGCACGATCGCACTCTTTTTTGGCACGTCTTGGACCACAGTGTTACATCCTTCTATTAGACTGCAGGTAGAGATTGATCACTGGGATTTTTGTGTGATGACTGATTACTTCCGAAATTAGAGGTGAACGAAGTAAAGAACAGGTCTGCAGCCGAGAAGAATACGACAAGGTTTTCAGCCGCCTTGATAGACTACCGTCAAATGTTGAACATTTAATAGTGCAGCTTGGTTCGTGGTGTTCAGCTGTCCATAGTGACGGATTACTGAACATTTTAGTACAGGAATACCTATAGCCTATCCTCGCATGGTATTCCTAGAGTCAGCGTTAGAGTCCAAATTTAACCCCTTGGTGGCAATCAGTCGCGCAGGGACACTCGGTCTCTCTGGTTTCGTGAACAAATTCAATGCAGAACCTGAGCTGCTAGATGATCTGGCATGTCTACGTTTCAACTGGCTCCTAATGTAGGATATACTGACGTCCGTGATTCAGAACGATCATTGGACGGCGCGTATACACAAGGTCAGACCCTACCAATTAGGTTCAGCTCATATTTCTCAACATCTCTGAATTTTTAAGAGAGAGCGCAATCGCTTCATTGAACGGTTACAGGAATTTGCTCTCGGGAAGCGAATACGCGTTACCTTCGTGTCGGGTGATGTACACTGTGCGGCCGTAGGTATTTTGAAGACCCTACGACGCAGGGGGCGACAGGAACTTGCCCCACAGGCGGATTATCGTTACATGGTTAACATTGTCACCAGTAAGCTGACCCATGTTGTACAAGGTTCTTCAACCATGTTTAACCACATTATTGTTCCAGGTGCAATTGTGAACACACCGCCGTGAGTCTGTTTGTATCACAATATATTGGACTTCACCATTAATCAAATCATCGGGTATCTATAGGCCAAATGCAGTCATATCCATGGTTTCTTCACGCGCCACGAAAGTGCATAAAACAATGCACTACTGTGAAACAGACGAGACAATGGTTTGGGCTTCTCACATCGGTGATTACGCGTGCATAGAAACTCACATTTTCCTTGCTCAGATGCCCCTGTTTGAGACCGATACAAATGACCAGCCACGAAAGCAGAAGTTTATCATGGGTCGGCGCAATTGGTGCGCAGTCGCTTGGGACCAAGGTACTCACGAAATCACTTTTGATATCCGTGTCGAAAAGGAAAAGGGCCACGGACAGACCGTTGGGTATGTACACTACTATCGTTTCGTTCTTCTACCCCTAATATCCGTGGTAGGTACCTCGTGCGCGTTCCACCACCCGCTTGGTAATGGAACTATTGGAAGGAATCGTCGGGACAATGATAGGTTTTTGACTTACTCGTATACCACTGTATAATATTCTACCATCCGAACGCATAACTGATTTGTATACATGGCATCAGATTGTATGTATCCAGGTTTCTCTCAGTTACTCCTAAATCTATAAGTGTTAGGGACTGCTTTGAGTGTATCCTATCGGCGCTGGCAGCATGCAAATCTCTGCCTTGAGCGGGTCGACGTCTGGGTGTCTGAGCTCGACCTCGGAAATAAGGAGCAATAGCGGCCTGCCACCGCCGCCGTTTCATTTCCTAGACTTGTGAGGCTTCCATAGTCCATGCTTAGTATCTCGGATAAGACGACTCAGGAATCTTCCAGGGCTCTAACGTAGGTGCGGTAACAGGAGCAGGCATAGGAGCCTCCGCGTTATCGCCTTCCATCTCCGAATTATAACCACTCTGTCCTCCTTGTACCTCGCCAATCGATGCGGGCGTCGGAGTGGGGGAGTACCCATTCTCCACGGACTCATACGCGTGACCTTCGTACGTCGTACCATGGCGCAAAGGACTGGGCTGGCCGGGACCTGTGAGTGCCGAAAGCCCAGGTGTCGACCGCTCGTCGTCGATAGAAGCAGGTGTCCCGCGTAGAGCCTGCTGTGCCTCTGCAGCCGCGGCCAACTTGGCGCGTTTCCTAGCATCAGCCGCCTGCTTCTTTTTCTCCCTCTCTGCTTTCTTCGCTGCTTCTACCTTCTCGTTTGCCGCTGCACGTACTGCCTCCTCTTTGGCCTCCTCTTCCTCGATTCCGTCGAGAGCCCACTGCTCCTCCATGAACTCGGAATAACGCTCGCACGCCGGGCGCCATGTCCGCTCGGTGCTTGTACCTTCCTCACCGGGGGGCGTCCCATCCAGCAACGCATCGATATCGTTCGGTGGGAGAAACTCGAATTCTGGACCGGGATTTATATGCACAATAGCGTCATTGAAGACGGAGATGAAGGGGTAATACCCTAACCAGCCGTCGTTGAATGGGTTCTCCCGGTGCTCTTTTACATGCTCGCGCGTGCGCTTCTTCTGCTTCTGGCGCTGCGTTTCGGTTTGGCGGAGTTGGAGGTAGTCGTAGAGGTCTTGGAACGCGACGCCTTGAGATTCGCCGTTGACGAAGAAGGCGACGCGGGAACCCTGCAGGATGGGGAGCGGGCGGAGGGGGACGGTATTTGGTTTGCTAGTTGTGGAGGGTCCACTGCGTTCGGGCATCTTACCTGCTGATGCTTTTTTGGGCGCTGAGGGGACTGATGCTGAGCTTGTAGTTTTGCCAGAGTAGTCCATGAGCGAAGTCATCTCTTTTGACTGTGGGTATTCCAGAATCTCAAACATTTCTTGACCCTTGAGGTCGATGGGTATACGCTCGCGTTTGACGTGAGCAGGGTCGTTTGGGTCCTTTTTGGATGCTTCTCGACGTGGCGGGAGAGATATATACATCCCGATGACGTCGCCTGTACCGAAAGACCGTCCGTAAGGTCGTGGACGCGATAGCGTCACTTTCTCGCCGGTCTTGTCACGATAGCCATAGCTGTAGCCGTCTAAGCCGACAGGCCCATTGAGTGGTGCTTCTCGCCGTCCCCATCCCCAGTGGAACTGCTCTATACAGGCTGATGTGAACGCCATAAGCTACTTGTGTGTTCTGGGCTGACGGCATGTACAGTCAGATTCACCTTATCGAGGCGGCACATTCCACTTTACCCTTTCACTCCCCACTACTTTCCCATTCAAGGCTCCATCAGTACGTATCTAGACCAGAAACAAGCCTTGAGGCCCATCTCTTACGCTTCTTGATGATAAAAAAGGTTACGTTCACGACCAAGATCTATCATCCTGGAATAAACGAGGAAGGTGCCATTTGTGTCCCCGTTCTGAGAGACGAGGTGGGTCGCCACAACACATCTGATTAATTTGCCATGTATGGATAACTTGGCCCTGTCAGTGGAAGCCCTCAGTGACGCTGTCCACAGGCAAGTAACTTGGCGCGGTCTTCTGCCGTAATGTCAGCCTCATATTACCAAGCAGTGCTTGCGATCATCCAGGAGAAGCTCAATAACCCAAGTGCAGATGACCCATTTGAGCCTGAGATTGCTGGAGTTCTGAAGAACGACAAGAACAAGTTCTTGGCGACGGCGAGGGAATATACAAAGAAGTATGCTTCTGACCGTAGGAATGCCTCGACGCATAGCTAATTTAAGCGCGCCTCAGGTATGCTTCATCGTGATGTAAGTAGGAGGCAATACAAAGATATGATCTAAGGTGTATTGTATTAATGATGCATTTTGAAATTGTCTGGGCTGAGAAAATCTCCGGGTGGCGGTGTTGAATATTTGCGGGTATTGGTGGCGCGCGCCGATCACTGTTGGAGACGACAGAGGACACTTTTTGTGCGTTCTCCATGAGTTCTGCTGGTCTCTTCTTCGTTGGGACAGCTTCGGACTGCGCATGACAGCTTCCATCTCGCAACCCTGCACTCATCTCCATTAACCGTATTCGCCTCGTGTTTACCACGTTGCCTGTCGTCTCTTAGCCCATATCGTCAATTGCTTTTCCTCAACGTGTATAAAGCACGCTTTGCAAGTCCACAATCATGCATCGATTCCGGCAAGTCATGCTGCTCGTTATTGGGATGGCGTGACTTACTGACGCTTTTCTAGCAAAAAATCAGAAGCGGGGCGCAGTCCCCAAGTGCCGTTCATTTTATCAGAATCCGACGACCGCGACGCTTCTCCACAAATCCCTCTCCCAGACGATTTTCGCACGTCCCTGATTCTACCCGAGTAAGCCTTATGCATCGTACATACCTCGACGTGAACGTTGAATGTATGTATTCATCATGCAGTCTTTCGCGACGCTTTTCCCTCCTTCGTTCGTCTTCCGGAGAGCCTGTCGGCCTCGACGTTCTACGTGATAGGCTTGCAGAGCAACGAAAGCGAGGCGCCGTGACCCAAATCACAGAAGAGGAGGAGGAACTTATATTCGACACACTCCGTAGTTTTCGCTCAAGCTCACCATCACCGGGCCAGCGCTCCGACGAAAACCTTGATAGGATGGCAACAAATAGCATTCGCCAGTCGTCAAGCACGGTGCAATCTTCCTTTTCACATACCTTCCCCTCCTCCATCACGTCCTCTCCCAGCAACCGAAGCACGAAACGTTACAGCAACAACCTCTTCGGCTCAGGTCGCTTCAACGACTACAACTACGTGCGAAGCGTGACGAAGAGTACAAGCTCGAGGATATCGTCGTCGACAGCCACCAAATCGAGCTACCGGAGGGAAAACACGTCTTCTACAATAGAGAGCTTGAGGCCCTCTACACCAGAAAGTAGTAGTCGCACCTCTTCGATACAATCTCAATATGGACCGAATCCAGTCGAAATCGACTCCCCGGTCCGATCGGCGCCGTTGATGGCACCCACGCCGCCATATGGGGAACAACAACACCTGGTCTCTGTTGCTGAGTATCGTATCTCAAAGGCTTTGGGACCATCGGCTTTGAAGCGTGCATCCATGGCGCTCGAAGCAGCGATCAAGGAATTCGAGGAGGAAGCAGAGGATGAGATTTTGATGCCACGGTCTACACCAATACCCCGAACGCCCCCACCGCCCACTACGGAACCACAACTCACTACAGAACCAGCAGTGCGTCGTGTGTGCATGCCTCGCCGTTGATTGTATCTAACCTTAACAACGGACTTCTCTATCACAGTCGTCAATCTTCGAGGCAATCTCCCTTGATAAACAAGTACAGAATGACCCAGAAGTCGTCAATAGGCGCTCTTCCCCTGTACCCACACGCACATTGCCAGGCTATGTCCCCGGTATGCCGAGGCCTATGACACCCCGGGAATCCGACTTGGACGAACAAAGGTCCCATTCGACCACTCCTCGGGCGACTTCCCCCAATGTTACGTCTGTGGCCGATTCATCGGTGGCGTCGATTGCCTCAGTGACTCGTCGTCGAAGTAACTCTTCTGCTTCCCAGTTCGGCGCTAGATCGCCTACGTCCACTCTCTTTCTCCAGCGAAGCCCCAACAGTGGTCGATTCACCCCAGAGGACGGGAATGTAACCGAATCAGAAAACACACTGAGCTTATCCTTGCCGGCTCGACGACGACCTGCTTCACCACTAGCAGGACCTCCATTCCAACCTATGACAGTTTCTTCTCGTCCCACCACTCCCTCGACCGTCATATGGAATACGAACGTTGATGCGTCAAAGTCAAGCCACAACAGGAACGACAGTTGGGCTAGCGACGTTAGTTCCTCCCATATTCACAGTGCACAGTCCGCACATGATCGGTACACTTCAGGCTCCCGCAATGTTCACTCACCACCCTTACCTGACTCCCCTACTGAAAAGAGTGGCCTTTTTAACGCCCTCGAGGCTTCAATTAACTCGATGAATAAAATGACTCAAAGCGGAACTTCTACTTCATCCATGAGCGTAACAGAATTTGGATCCCCAATCCGGGCTCAACAACGCTCTGTAACACCGACACAAAGCGCCTCGCGCTCACCTACATCCCCAACATTCCCTAATTTCAGCAACACTACCAACAGCAGCCAAAGGTCGTCCCAACAACACACTCCTTCAATTTCCGTTCCACCACTCGTTTTTTCACCTTTGGTTAATTCATCTCGTTCGTCCCTTGGCTCGGATGGTTCAAGCTACCGCAGCTCGGAGGCTGGATTCGACGACCGCTCATCCCTTCTCTTCCACGATCATGACACACAACCTTTGGTGTGGCACGACCTATCTTCACCACCCACTTCTATCCCTGCGGATTCGCCTGACGAGAATTGGAATCCAGAAGAAGTAGTTGCTCGTGCCACCGGTCTCAAAAAGGCGGACTTTATTGCTATTCAGGCGAAGCTACTCAGCGCGAGAGACGCGAAGGAGAAAGAGAGAGAGACCGGCAGGCTCGAGCCTCAAGAAAAGGCTGCGTCCTTGCGGAAACGGCGCCCTTCTACTTCGCAGTCGAACTATTCTTACAAAGATCGTGATTCGAGAGTGCGTCCCTTGGTTATTATAATTCATTTATTTTCTGATACAAGTTTCGACTCCAGGTTGCCAGTCCTTCTCCGCAGGTCTCGCCCTCAAAAAGCGCAGCGATGCCCAACAGAGACCGGCCTTCTTCAGCACTTGGAAGCACTTCTCCTTCCTCTCCCCGTGAAAAATCAGTCTTTGCTCGCGGTGATGTCTCGCCCATCAGTCGTCGCAACAGAGACCTCGCTCAAGCTCTATTTGGGCATGAAGGAGGCGAAAGCGCGAACGATTCCAAAAATGAGATCATTGCGCAGCAGTCTAAACCTTCTGCCCAAGTCCCGAAGGCGCCAAGTTCAACTACTAACGATA
This sequence comes from Termitomyces sp. K1Ac, assembly GCA_017657355.1. NCBI lineage: Eukaryota > Fungi > Basidiomycota > Agaricomycetes > Agaricales > Lyophyllaceae > Termitomyces > Termitomyces sp. K1Ac. The sequence continues at coordinate 10,231 of JAGGAS010037635.1, read as the reverse complement.
CTCATGATACCCATGGTTCCACCTTGACACTTTCACCCACAACTACACCCCTTTCACCTACACGGATAACCCCGTACCCGCCTGCACGTAATCCGTCGGTCCCGAGGATACCTCAAACTCCTCAGGAAGAGGCTAAATTTGTTCAGGAGGTCAAAGAAAAGATCGATGCCGCGACCGAGTTCCTCAAGACGACACAATCGAACGGTACTCAGCCACTGGACCCCCAGGCGACCATCTCCCGCAAGCGTATCATTAGCCCCAACCAAATCTCCACTCCCCGCCTTGTGTCTGCTTCAACTACCGTCGTTGGCACTATCCCTATAAAACCGCCCTCAATCGCGTCTACGAACACCTCGATTGGCTCGCGCTTCAAAAAGCTGAGAGGCACATTACGCGCCAAGAATTCACAACCCAATGCCGACGAAACCAATCCCTCTTTGGACTCCTCTGTACAGGTGGCTACCTATGACCCTGCCAAGCTCAAGGTCTCCTCCAGCGCCACTGAGCCAAGATTCAAGGTCCCTGTCCCGAGTCCACCAGCCTCTGCTGGTCCTGGTCTGAAGGGCTTCATGGCGCGATTCCGAGGAAAACAGAAACTAGCAGCTGAGCCCACGCCGTCCCAAGCGCCTACGTTGACTCCTCAGTCGACGCTAAGCCCTCCACCATCGTCATTACCTGTTCCCCCTGCCTCACCTCAGGAGAAGTCCTACTCACAAGCCTCCTCAACAACGGTTGGGCGGAAGCCTGCACCGCCTTCCCGCCCTGAAACCCCTCAGATCCAATCTCCTCAGGTCCAATCTCCCCCACCACCTGAAGTGACTCCGACCCAGGCAACATTTGGAGAGCCCACGCCTGTCGCCGACGTCGCCGAATCTTCTGATATGAGCGCCTTGAGGCAGTTATTCGAAGCTGCAGACAGAATTGGTCTTGACCAAGGGGAATTGACAAGCCTTCTTGCACGGTCGGGGTCCACGTCTTCCAAGGCTAATTGGACGGCATTGGCGAGAAGTAACTCCACTGTTCGCCAAGGAGCCACAAGTCCGATTGATCGTTTGCCGCCTACCAATAGTCGACCAATGTATGATGGCCAAAGCATGAGGGCGTTAACTCCGGACCCCAAAACGTCCGATCATGATACTGGCAGACGAAGTCTGGATGGAGTATCACGCGATAAACCGGTATCCAGGCCAGTTTCTCGTAAACTGACTGATCACACACGCAGGCCTCGCGAAGGCAAGGGCCAGAGTGATAGCAATGCAGTGGTTAGAAAGACCATTATTGTTCCTGATACGAATATGACTGCCGATGAACTAAAGACGTTCATGGAGAAGAGCATGCCAGGCCGTAGGCTCAGTCTCACGTCCATCTCGAGTCGTTCTGTTCATGATCGGGCACCAACTCCCCCTCCACCACGTTCGCCAACTTTCAAACGGTTCTCAGGCCCATCGCCTCCAGTTCCAAGTCTTCCTCCGGCGCTCGGAGGCAATACCTTGAATGTTCCATCGGCACCCGCTGGAGGTCCGATTGAAAAATCAAATTCAACTTATGATTCATTGTAAGCGCATCTATCATATGTATCTGTTGTCTTTTCTGATGCAAGCAATCCTTCTCGATAGGTATGATATGTACGCAGGAGAAGGTAGATCTCCGAACGTAGCTCCGAATGAATCAGGACCCTCACGGCCCAACCTGGACGAACCATCTCTCGTACCAGATTCAGGAGCTGCTGTAGAGTTGATACACTTAGCCAATGGGGAGACCATATGGTATGCGAACCTTTTTACGTTTACTTCAGCTTCTTTCTTAATGGGTTTAGGAACATTGTTAACGGTTTGCGGGAGGAAGACGACGATGAGTCTGTGTACACACACCGTACCAGCTTCACTTCGGAATATGGCCCACGTGGTACGAACGGAGATGGTCTTCAAGTTTTTGTTAAGGAACATGGTCGATCAGGTTCGAGGGGTAGCACGTCTTCGTTCCTATCGCGCAAGCGAAGTCAAGGGAAACCTCGGCCCGATACCAAGGTATGTTTTCTTCGTCAAGTCATGATGGTTTCATAGTAACACTAGACACATCAGGTCTTCTACACTCCGGCTGAGGGAATAGGTCGTCTAATCCAAGATCTCTCTCAAAATATGGAGGCGGGGTCGTTCAATTTTGCCCCTCGACAAGGCGTCTCTGGCCATTCTCCTTCATCATCTTTATCAAACAATGACATGATGACCATGTCCCTTGAAGAGCGGCTCGACCAAATGATAGATACGGTGAGAGTCAAATGAGTCTATATCGTAATGTTAATACTATTTCCCACACACTATCTTTCGTTGGACATACATTATTCTATGGTGTTGCGAGGTCTTCTGGTTTAGTCTCATTGCTTCATATCTATAATAATTTCTCCTATTCCGATACCAATGGAATGTCAGTTATAACCGGTGTCCGTTCCTGATGATGAAATGAGGGATATATGTATACAAGCCTGCCGTGAACCCGATGTGAAGTAGGGAAAATTAAATCACAGATCCTACACCCCGTGCAAGTCTATCCATCGATTTAGGCACAGGGCAAGCAGAGCTTCTACCAAAAGGAGATCGTTCGTAAATGTGTACTGGAAAAGGCCATGTGAGGGGCCCACGACGGTCGTTTGCGAATACCGGCGGAAGGCAGCAATCTTAGTTGTCGGTGAAGAGTATAGCTATCGAGGGAAGAAAGGATATGCTATCAGATGAGGCGGGAGAAGCAGGGGACCTAGACTCACGTCGTACGATGTTGTGTTATCTGAACGCTGCCGCCATTCGAACCTCCTTCCATCGGCCGAAATGAAAGCTCTGGCGCTGCAAGTAAAAAAACGATGAAACACAGTCACATATGGGTCGACTTTCAACACACGGTGAGGAGTCACTTATTGTTGGAGCCAGGGAGCACGAGATGTGACATCGGTAGTTGGCGCGACCCTATGGTTGCGCTGCCCAGGTGGTTGCCTGGGCTCCACTCAAGTCTTGCACAGACGTCCTTGTTGTTTCTGTAAACCTTTGAGGGATTGAGCAGATTGCGGTGCGGGACAAAAAAAGAAAATAGTCACGGTAGTTCTAGGATTTGACATCAACATGCCTCGTTCTGGAGTCTCAAAACAAAAGTAGACGGGCTTGGTATCCTCGCCGATGATAACGCAACATCGAGGGTCATCTCTGCCGGTGAAAAAGAGGTCGTAGGTGGTCGGGGGCATGAAAAAGTCAAATAGAGTCCTGCGCCAAAACACAAAGTCATGCTTGTGTTCTTATAACATGGAACTTTTTCGAGCCTGGCTCCCGTGATTCGCGCGTTTCAGGTCCATGGGAACTTTTCTATAGATGGTGGCGCAGAAAGAGAAGCTTGCAGCGGTCGTCAGCATCGCCAGCAGTATTGCTGGAGTCTAGGACGATAGCAAAACCAGAACAAGCTCGCAAAGTGTTTTTAATTGGGAAGACATGTCAAAACCGCCACTGCCACTGAAAGGCTAAAGCCACTGGCAAACCCCGGAACTAGACCAGATTAGGTCAGAAGACTCACGTTCACGGAAGCAAATCCCTACACAATCGACTACCGTATGTCAAGAATCTACGCTCTATGCATTCACCTTCCACAGCGGACGCTTGCGCATCTTGCGCGTAATGTGCACAGAGCTCCCGCCCCCACTTCCACCCCCAAATGCCAACACAACCGTCTCTTCTGCCCCCGATCCTCGTGCGATCCCCCGCTTGCGTAGCTCAATAGCTTCTTTGGCAAACTTGAATCGAGCCTGGTCCGAGCCTGTAGGGTCTGCTCCGGAATTAGTAAGAGGCACCGAGGCAATCTTGAATGCAGGTATACATACCCACGCGGAAAGATGGTGATTCGACCGCCGTCTTAAACATCTCGAATGGTACGCGAGAGTAGATCTGCAAAAGGACATCCCGTCCACTGGGCCCTGACGCCGACGGGCGATCTGAGGGCACATGGTGTACGTCAAGAAACTCAGGTAGGGTTTCCACGAGGAAGTGTAACACGTCATCTTTTAATCGTTGCGCGTACAAGCCAAAAATTGTAGTGTTTGGAAGCTCGGGCGGAGTTGCGCCATCGGCGGATGAAGGGATCGAATCAATAAACTCGACCCAACTGCCAATGGTGTCCACCGATATCGATTGTCTGCATGCCTCGTAAGCATAGTTGCACAGATCATCCATGCCACCAAGAAGGCATCCGGCTGCCAAAACTGATCGTGCATTGTGAGGCCTTATCAAATTGAGGGAGATTGCAGAGTAGAGATATCCCAATGCTAACGGTACTAGTATTAGAGCAAGAAAAAACGAATCAACGGAAGATGAGAATATACCTATTGCAAAGCCCTGATAAGCACAGATAGTTAAAATGACAATACAACAATTAGCACTCGAAGACACATACTTCTTCAGTCACCTCTGGTTCGTGATCCAGATGTACATAGATAACTCGCTGTCCACTAATTGGTGGTGATGTGGACATGAGGTGAGCTAGAAAGGGTGAACGAGACAAGATGATAGCATGGAGGCGATAAATATTTTGGTGCACATGCTAGCATGAAACAATAAGCTATATGCTCAACGGAAGAAAACTGTGCTACACACGAGAATCGTATCCGCATAATGCTGCGTCCGATACACTTCAGCCAAGCGAACACCATCGAGGACAATAAAAGAACATACCCCTGTCTGAAAACCAGCATGATATAAATGACTGACAATTTCTTCGTTGTGAGGGTTAGAATATGGAGGTCTGGACGTCAAAACTTTGTCAGTTTGTACACGGCCGCATGATGTCCGATCCACATCGCCTGGGAGCGCCACGAGAACGACAGAAAAGGACAGCATGTTCGACGCGAATGCACGCACTGTGTGAAGCCATTCACCGGAAAATTTGAAGACTGTGAGCCTCCCAAGCTCAATTCTGCCGACTCTGAGCCGCCTTCGGATTGAGTGTGTGAGGCTGAGCCATTGACGTGTGCAACGTGGCCGTTCGCGGAACCCGATGAGGATGGAATGGAAGCCATGGTAGTAGAGTAGATAGGGCAAATACAGCAACGACGAAACAAAAGAAAAAATACAACAGTTGGAAAGATGGGAAGTGGCAAACGTGACACAATGTTACAAATGTCCGAGTCACACTGCTTCTTCTCTGCTACACCACAGCCCAGTACTCATTTCCGCTCTATCTATTACATGTCCAAACGTCCGCTCGGAAGACACCATGTCAACGAAGCTAGACATGAGGTTGGTCGCTACTCTTTTGCTTGCCGCACCAGGTCCGCAAATTGGTTCATAAGAAGGAGGCGGCGAGATATACACTTTGTCTGTCCCAGAATCATTAGCCTGTGAGACGGCATCATCATCTTTGACCACAAGCTTGGAATATTTAGGCACATGTCCATCGAATGCGGTGAAGAAATTTACCATATGAGACCGGTCAGACGCAAAGTGCTTCAAAAATACGTCACCTGGTATGATTCTGAAGAGGCTAGAACGCTGTCATGAAAATCTCTATTGAATCGTTTCGAAAATGTACCTTTCATAACGTAGAGGGACATCCATGAAGGTTTCGAACATGTAATCTGTTCGAGGTATGCTGTTTGAGTGGACAAGAATCAAAATAAGGTATCGAAACGTTCTACCTTCGAGCGTGCATGGCAGCGCAAGCCTGGTGTCAAAGTCATAGATCCAGGACTCTGTAGGTTCGACTAGTCTTTAGCATCTACGGACACAGAAATCGTTGCTTGAGCGGACTGACTCCAGAAATCCTCGCGTGGTCTTAACAACAATGCAACATGATAATCCCAAACCACAGCCAAATCCGGATCCAAAGCGCGTTTCTGGCTCCATAGAGCGACCTTGAGACAAAGGAATCAGGATAAAGAAGAATCAGATACTCGCGAGTCGGATTGGTAGTATGTACCGATTTGAACTGATTAGAAATAAAGACAACGAAAATTTCCCAATGCTGGGAGACTTCAGGATTGTCAAGGAACGCTTGGGCTAGGAAGTAGATATTTTCTTCGCAGTAACAACTGGTGTAAGGAGTTCTTATGGCCAGGAGAATATCATCTGATTAGAAATGCAAATACAGTCTATCTTGAGGCGCTAGTGAGGCAGGCGCTATAGTCTACACTACTGATATCAGGGGCCTCTTCCTAGCTCTTCTCCATGCCCACCAAGAGGAGAAAGTTTAAAATATGTACCATCTATGTGGCGCGCCAAAAGACCCCAGTGAAATAGAGATTCGTTATCTTTCACAATATCAGTGGACTCCCCCCCCAAAAAAAAGGTCTCTATGCGCCTCCGACGATAGCGGTAGTTATTTTACTGATATGATGTAGAGATAGGTACACCGTATGCTAATGTGAAGATCGGATAATAGATTCTGACACGCACCAGACCCCTAAAACGAGGTTCTCGTGAAGATACGTCTAGGTAAGTAGAATGAATCCAATACGGACCTAAAACGCGCATGTCAGAAGGTCAAATGACCGAATGGTTAGTTGTACCGCCGGTGCCACATACAGAAAGATCATGTGTTTCGACTTGCCATCGGTGTCAGATTTCAAAAAGGCGATATGGACTCAAACGGAAAGTTGAAGGATTGTAGATTCCATTAGATACTGGACAGGAGGCAAGCAGCACTGCCCAACTGTCTTCGCACATCGTGATAATCTACATCGTGCGCTGGAAAGAACAAAAATAGTCAGATTTCATCTCGGAAGTAGATAATAATGACGCACTATCTTCCACTTCCCCCCATCGTTCAATCTGGCTGCAAACCTCCACAGTTGCAGCCAAAGCCGCTTGCTCTACCGTCAGATGCTTCGTGACGAGTGCTAATCCGATTATGAATGATTTTGAAGTGTACGTCGCACGTTCCAGCGCTGAAATATGTTCACATCAGTTCAGACACAGAAGAAACACTAACGTACCTGCTAATTGCCATTGGTCGAATTTGGCTATTACTTGTCGGAACTTCTCTTTTGTCGCTTCGGGTTGGGCACTGAAGAGGAGGGATTCGGCCTTATTAACTTCGACGTCGTACGTCTTTCGCGCCCACTCTAGGAGTGGATCCCAGTGCTCGGCCTGTAAACGTTCCAGTTGGGGAGGGTGGTCCTCATAAAAACTGAGTGAAGGTGAGTGGCTTGCGCGAAAGGAACTCCCAGGTCATCCTTACCAAATAGTGTCCGTATCGAGGTATTTTAACAATGCTTCTTGAACGGCAGAACGCGTTTCTTCTTCTGCCAATCCGTCGATAGCTCTAGCAGCAATGGACGTCTGGGCGACAGTTCAGTCACTCAAAAATGAGTTGTACACATGGTCACGCACTGCTGGGAGCGCGTGGGGTTTCAAGAGTGTCGCTTGGTGATCCCATTCGGCTGCAATGAGTGAAGCCATCATGGACTTGGTCTCGGGTAGTGCGAGAACCTTCCCCGACGGTGTCTTCAGCGGACGCTTGTCTAGAGTCACTACATATGTAGAACCGCGTTTTTCTAGCCCAACATCATTCCAAAACCGCTTTTTTGTCGCCTCTGCGCCTGAAGTCGAAGAGTCGGTATATGACGCAAAGATAAGCAATGAATGACTTACGGTTGGTCTCCGAGGCGACGGGTCCATCCTGAGCAGGGGCGTCAGAGTAAAATCGAGCCAGAAACAATGTACGTGGACAGAAAAGTGGATGCCAGGGGTTAACAACCCCAGGAATCCTGGCAGACCGACTCAACCGACCTAGCATTTTCGAAGACCGTGCGAAGGCCGTGAGGAGGAGAGTGGCCTAAAAGAGTCATTTCTCACGTGACTGTTGATCAAGTTGAGTTTCGCGTCGATTTAAATAATTTCGAGACACTCTCAGAGTCGCGCCAAAACCAGAGTGACGTGTAAACGCGCACATGCCCGCGAAGAAGACTTCAGAGCTACCGCAGCCTACCATTTCTTCCTTCTTTCAGCCTTCTCAAAGATCCTCGTCTGGAAAAAGGGCAAGCTCTCCTATCCAACTCGACTTGACTGGTGATAGTGATGAGGAACCGCCTGTAAAAAGATTCAAGAAGTCAGGCGTCTCTGATAGCTCACGAGAGCCTACCACACCGTCGCGTGCAAGTACTGTCAGCCAATGGCGCTTCGTATCAGCCTCTCCAGATAAACCTACCAGCGCGGGTCCAACGCAGCGTACTGAGGCGGAAGCTATAGCAGCACGGGAACGACAGGAGGCATTCAAGAAAAAATTACTTTTGGAGAATAACCCATTCATTCGGAAGCCGAGTCAGCCTGACTTGACTGAACCAGAGTCCCCCATTGAGGTGCAAGAAGTTGAGAGTGCAGGCGAAGAGTCTGACCATGCTTTTAAAGAATTGAGCACTCTTTTTTCCAACAAAAGTAAAGGCAAAGGCAAAAGCAAAGCCGCTAATGCCTCTGCACCTAAGCCCAAAAAACCTGTCGTGGTTGGACCTAGCGGAGAACCATACACACCATTGGAGCAACAGGTACCGCACCACTGCGTCATTGTTTCATGCTCAGCTTGCTTGACTACGTGTCATGATAGGTCCTTCAACTCAAAGCGGAGAATCCTGAAACTATTCTTTTCTTTGAAGTTGGATACAAGTATAGGTTCTTTGGCGACGATGCTAAGGTAAGACAAATATTCAGAAGCTCCTTTACCCGATGTACTGACAATCTCTCCAGGTTGCAGCCAAAGAACTAGGAATGGTAGCATTCGAGCACCGTAACTTCCTGGTCGCCTCAATTCCAACACATCGACTTAATGTACATATGAAGAAGTACGTAGAACGATTGTTTCATGAGTGTCATCCTCACGATTCAAGGGCGCAGACTGCTCTCAAGAGGTTACAGAGTCGGGATTGTTGGACAGACCGAGACCGCAGCACTCAAGAAGGTCGGTGATAATCGCAACGCTCCTTTCAAGCGAGAGCTCTTGCACCTATATACAGCTGCAACGCAGGTCTTCTTGTCTTTCCCAATATGCAGACTTAATAAACATCTCTCAGTTATGTTGATGACCTCGACTCTGTTGACGACTTGGAGCGATATAACCCTCCGCCCTTCATGTGTATCAACACGACCAGCCGAGCTGCTCTTGCCCAAAACTGAGCTCTCTGGACCAACTACCAAGATGCTACAGCACTTCACAAGGTTAGTCTCTGTACTTGACTGAATTCATCATCTCATTCCCGATCTTCTACAGGAACTCCTCTGTCGGTGACGGCACACGCACCGAATATTTCAAAGAAACTTTGTCCTATACCGATGCTTTTGAATTGGTCTCCGACTTTTACACCAATAAGACACAATCAGTGGTGGCGTCTGAGAGTTTCAAATCAGGTACTCCTTCTCGGTTCTAGTTGCGAACAAGCCAGTCTGAATTCGATTCATCTAGGGCGTCTGATGGCAGAAGTCGCCAATTTTCCAAAGAGAGTCGTGATTGCTCTTGCCCATGCAATCAAGTATCTCTCGGCGTTTAGTATAGCGGATGCTTTTCTTGAAACAAATTTTTTCACCAAATTCACAACGAAGACACACATGCTTCTTGCTGCAAATACTCTGACTAATCTTGAGATATATCGGAATGAGACGGATGGCACAACGACCGGGTCTCTTTTGTGGCTGCTGGATAAGACCAAAACCAAGTTTGGTGCGAGACTGCTTCGTAGTTGGATTGGGCGACCGCTAGTGGACAAACGGTGAAGGATTGTGCGTTTCTTTCGGATTGAGATCTCATATACGTTGGCAGCGTGCTGCATGAACGCGTGGACGCTGTTGAGGAGATATTGGAAAGTCCTTCAGAGAAATTGGCAACGCTTCGCCAGGTCCTTCGAAGGCTGCCAGACCTTGCGAAGGGCCTTTGTAGAATTCAATATGGACAGGTGAGCAATCCACGAACTTTGTACAACTAAAACTCAGATTACCTTGTCTTCAATCAAGTGTAAACCACAAGAACTGGCAGTGCTGCTACCAGCCTTTAGCAAGATAGCCGAAGCCTTTGGAAACTTTAGTTCTCCTTCGGATGTTGGTTTCAATTCCAGCCTCTTGAACGAAATCATTTTCTCCCTTCCGAAACTCAAAGGACCGATGAAGGAGCTCATGAGTGCTGTCCGCATTGATCAGGCAGCGGAGGGCAAGAAGGATACTATGTGGACAGATCCAGAGCGATATCCTGAAATAAATGACGCAGACATCGTATGTCGTTA
>JAGGAS010037634.1:6044-37541 GCA_017657355.1 Termitomyces sp. K1Ac | reverse complement strand
ACATGAGAGTATAGCCTACGCGTGTAAGTAGAGAAGAGAATATCGGCGTCAGTGGAAAGACCAGACAGAAGCTATGGAGAATCAGGACAGCGCGAATTGCATCCTCGCGTCGTGACTCCAACTCAAAGAGTCATCATCGGAGTTGGACTTCCTGATTGGTGACATAATCAATCACATCTTTCCGGCTTTTTCTTGCTTCGACGCGGCTTAGTATAAGACTTTCGAGCTCAGAGCATCGTTTCTGCTCTATTGTGACAAAGACGCTTTACAAGAAAAGAGAGTTTATAAGGACTTAGGAGTTAGAAACACACGGGAAAGCATAGAGTCTTGTGCGTTGCCCATGCCTTCCTCTGGTGATCTGTCCCACACTGTAATTTTGGATCTCCATGAGTCGAGGAAGATCAAGCCACTGGTGATTTACTCACATACACCGCAGATTTACATCTGTCCAGAAGAGGAATGTTGAATTATCATCTGATTTTGCAAGATAATTTCCTACTTGCCTCGAACATTGCATCAGGTGCGAGCCATTTTCTTGATGTTTCCGTTTACATCCTGACGCTCCGCAACAGTTCAAGCTCTTCTCCAACATGTTTTTCATGGCTTCCATCATGAATTTCATAGGTCTTGAAAACCAGCCAACCTTCAAAAAGAGAAAGTTTGTTGACATAATTCACTTACATGTCGTTTCCTAGTTGATCCATGCACCTCTGGCTAGTTTCCGAAGCCAGAGTACCGGGGAAACGGCGCTTCCATTGCTTCAGTTTTGGGATGAGGATTGCCTTGGTTGATTCGTCGATGTCCCCTGTGCCCTGAATAACTAGAAGAGTGGATAGAAATTGCCCAATTTCTCCAATCTCGTCAGCGTCCATGGAGTCAATGCGTAATGCCGCTTCGGCAGTGCGTTTTGCTTGCAATGAGGCTATACCTTGGCCTGCCGGTGTGTGAAGGAATCGGACAAAGTAAGGTCTACAAGTTTATGACCTTTAGTCCAAATATGGAGGCACCAGCATTTCTTAGTACTTACGTGTGAGAGATCACATTCAGAAGAGTCACTGACGATGTCAAAACCTTATCCTCTGCCCTAAATTTCTCAATGAGAGCAGGCGTATACTTGGCAGCTAATTCGCTATGAGAAAAACATTATTTCACAGATGAAAATCACTGCTGTGATGACGACCTACTAATGGATAGGTGACTGTCCACTAGATCGCGTTTGATGTTGTATCAAACCGAGCTGAATATATTTTGTAACGATGGTCAGCGACGCGTACTTCGCGGAAAACACTATCGATTCTTATCCGACCTGCATCTTGAGCAAACTATTATTTTCGACATCCTGGCCATTATTGAGTATGCCAGCGTAAGTAGCAAGCGATTCAGCAGAGACACGGAGTTCAATTTATATACAACGTTTTAGTCATGTAAAAATGAAAAAAACTACAGCATTGTCAAAAACATCATGCTCTTCGCAACATCACTACAGTGATGAAGGCCCGACGGGACGACCTGTCCTCCCATTTGAATTTCTGACGGGCGCGCTTTGGCCAGGCTGTTTACCTTTTTTAGAGGAACCTAGAAGAAAGCAGTCACTTCAACGTACTTAACATAGATGACAATCATCGAGCCCTCTTACCAGCCTGGTCAGTCGGTGATGCGGTTGTGTCAAGAAGACTTCGAAGACAGTGATGTATATCACTAATTTCGATCCCAGAGGGAAGTGGGGTCATACCACCGGCGGAGGGTTGAGCACGAAGTTGCTCACGAGCTCTGAAAATCAGCACAGTGGTCTTCATACCGATAGCCTCCGATTCCTCTTCATTCAAAGGCTCAGGACGGCTACACAATTCCCCATATAGCGGAATCAAAAGGTCTCGTTCGACTTTGAACCGTTGATACAAGGTGATCCGTTCAATCAAAGGTATATCTGTTAGCTTTGCAAGCTCGCGGATAGCCAGATCATGAACTTCGCCGAATTCCCATTTCTGAGTGAGTTCAAGTACAGTTGTCCAATCTTCAATGGTCCAGTCATAGAGCGAATATTTCCTGGAATGGGATCAGATACACAAATCACATGCAAGAATATTCACCAACGGATTGTAAAATACTCCAAGCAACTTTTCAAATGCTACAGCGGATACGTCGAGACTCACTATTGCGTCACCCCCATTACACAGGCCTCCCGGCGTCGGAGGCAATTGAATTTGGTCTCGAAAAACGCGAGATTCACGCTGAAAAAAATAGCGGTGAACTCTGAAGAGTTGGTTTTCGACCTGAACGAACCTATTGTCAATGTCTTGATTGTGCATCCAAATTGATTAGACATACTAAGAATTGAACGTCACCGCCACTCAGGTAATAATCAGGGTGTCTTTGAAGCTGTTTGAACTCTTGCTCTTCAGGAAAATTTGCGGATGCCATCATGAAGACGGGGGATCACAAAGGAAAAAATCGTCCAAACGCAGCGAAGGTTTTGTACATAGAAACTGTCAAGACACGTGTAGTGAAGCTGGACCCTACTTTAGATTACGTGGCGTTTGGGCATATTTCCGATTACAAAACTATTTCTCGTAATGATCGGTTACTAAGTACAACCTCAAGTGGAATCGCATACTTTTTTTGAGTTCAATGAGGCATGTGTACATAGCCAATCAAGTGCATAAAATGGATTGTAATGACCGTTGCTGTGCGGGAAAAGAATTTACCGAGTCCATGCAATGAACGTTGAACGTTGAGAGCTTTGAGGTGCAAATCAACGCGAGAAGGATAAATCTGTCTATTAGAACATTCGCCTATGAATACCCTCTGCGTACTGGCCCATTCTTCCACCGTTTGTCCAACTCCACCTTTTGTCCAAGCGTCGAAGATCCGACTGGTTTTCCATTCCAGTCTGCTATGAACCGTGCACGAGCTTCAGGTCCTGTGAGAGGCTTGCCATTGATTTTAGAATTCGCGAAACCGATGTACCAATGTCCTCTCTCTCCAGCCACTCGGAGAATCAGCTCCGACGAGTTCCTCCCATTTTCGAGCTTGCAGTCGTTCTGAGCAAAGAATTTTCCTCGTTTCGCCCAGTTGTGAGCACATTGGAAAAAGACGCCTCGACGTTTCGAGTTAGGTTCTGCTGGCAAGATGAACAACGTGCGAACAAAACGCATTTGAGCAATCAAAAGTGCGGCTGCGATACCAGCACCAAATAACATGTGTGATGTGCACACGCTTATGCGCTGCCAGCTGGATCGCAGAACATATTGATCAGGAGCCGGCGCGTCGCTGCCTTTGATGTCTTTGGCCGAGCTTTCGAGGTCTGACGCTAATGTCGTCCAATGATTATAGGTAAGCTCTATAGCTGACCCTCTATGACGCCATGTGAGTATTCTGAATAGATAGAGAAATGCGTACTAACGTCATGAAGAGATCACATGCGATGAGTCCCAGAGTCCAGCGAGCCCACCATGGTGTCGCTCTTTGAAAGAGAGGTGGTCTATTCTTGACGAATACTGTCTTGCCAATAGTTGCTGCATTTGCACTTCGAAGTCGGAAGGATTGAACGAGACGTCCCACAGACTGCATATGTAGACCTACTAAACTCACTCTTATTGAAAAACTTCAAGAGTGTCGAAATTACAACAACAGGAGTAAACAGCCAGTTTACACAAATAACTAGTTGACTAGGACAGACGGACCATGCGATCTACGACTTCCTCATTCTCATCTGATTTCTCACACCCTTTCTCCAGCTTTTCCCTGAACGCTGAAATTTTGACGACAGTTCCACGCCCACTTGCGTCCTCGCGCACAACAAGCCTATTCGTTCATGAGTATGTTTAATGTTCACTGCGGCTTGATATCGCACCAAAGCTTTATATTTCCTCGATGAGATAAATAAAGCTTGACTTTGGCCAATCCTTTGATGGAATGTCTTATAGCTACAACGGAACCCTGAGGTACCTTGGTTTGATTATCATTGAAGGAGCACTACTAGGTCAAGGAGGGCATAGAAGTCCTCGAATTTTCGGTGAGTTGTGAGGTCCAGCTGGAGGAGAGTTGTCCAGTCTTGCGACGTTTCTTTCTTCACAAGTCCCTATAGCCTTACTGTACTCGCTAGTGTACTCGCACTTACATTGTATAAACGATCCACATCAATCGTTCGAAACCTGATTGAAGGACACGTTCATCAATCATTTGCCTTGACCCTTTTGTCAATTACTCAAGCAGATGTACCTCGAGAGAAATCTAGATCTGTCCCAGATTTTCATTAAGCCGTTGATCTTTATTCGTTGTCGTCACTTCGAGCTGTGGTTAAGAGTGGTGTATTACTTATAAAGAATCCACATCTTCAGGATGTGGCAGTGGTACAGCACTCCTCGCTTGTTTCAGAGTAGTGACGGCCATTTGAATGACAGACAGTAAAAACATACACAGAAACGAAAATTCAGGGGTGCACGTTGATACAGCGACAAACCTTCGCAATGCACCTATGTTACAGTACACATTGGGAACAGAGACGCGGAATTCCCACCAAGTACTATGTTTTGACAGCTATATGTTGCAGTTCCCGAAGGACCACTCAAAGAGGTGAGGGTTAGTGCGGTATCAATATTTCACAACAGGAACTTACGAGAGACTCAGGTTATTAACATTGACGTCAGTACAACGTCCGTCTGGGGAACATGAAATATCGGCCACTACCGAACCAGTCGAGGTACCGGAGATGCTACATAGGATGTCAACGGTATAACGACAGTGGAAGCAGTATATTGGCGAACTTGTTGAACCAGACATCTTGTATGAGCGTATTCGAAGGGAACTGGGCGCAAAGACTTGCGCTCGTGGAATAACACTACACTGTGTCAGCGTACTTCTAGAGAAGAAACCGCTAGATATACCTGATCTATGACCACAGGATTGTCGACTTTGCTTTCAATGAAGTTTTGAAAAGTTATGTTCTTGACGATCCCACTCCCGACATTCGGGCCAGCCCAGGTTTTGATCCTTGCTCCATTCTGAGCATTAGACATTTCGATGTTTCTAAGAAGTAACATGAGTATTCCATGTATTTCAACATGGGACTCTGGTACTTACATGGCGGTGACATTTTCTACGATGTCGAATACTCCGGGGAACTGTCCCAAAGAGCTGAGAAAATGGAAGTTGGAATCAACAGAAGTGATGTAATGGAGTCAAGTACTGACCCAACTGATATACCGCTGGGAACGAGAGTTTTAACAAATAAAGCAGATATAGAAAACATATAATCCTTACTGAGAACCGTTACAGTTCATATTATCAACTAAAACATTCGTTGCATCTGTGCCATACTAATAATTGAGCAAGTTGTCGATACCTGGAGAGAGAACCTACTCGGCTTGAAAGCAACACAATCGTCTCCGTTGTTAATGAGAGAATCCCTGATTGTGACACTATCACTGCGATAGATATTCCATCCGTCAGTATTGACTGGTCGGTTTGACGATGTAGAGGTTGCGTTGATCGTGATATTTTGGTAGAGTACATTCTTGCTCTCGTTGATCTGGACGACACCTTTAAAGACTCGCCTGCTGAAAAGGAGATTCAGCCTACCAAATTGTGCCACTCCGGACTGTTGATCATAGTGATATTTTCAACAACCACGCCATTCGCCTGGGATACCGTTAAGATGATGGGTCGCAGTAGAGTAGCGTTGGCTGAACTATGAAACCGGTCACAATATTCTATCCAAAATAAACAGTGAATGAACTAACAGTGCGTCATACCAGGCCTAAACAATGATTACCTTGCACGCACGAGAAGTGGAGGAGTGTCTATCTTACCTGACCAGCTCCATCAAGTGTGCCACCGCCTTTCAGGATGATGTTGCTACCTCCAAGAAGCCAGAAAGTAATCTGAGTCTGGAAAGGAATAAAGAAACCATTCTTGGGAATATCAAGTCAGAACAGCACGCCATCGCGGCAACAGAGAAGATGCATACTCCTGTCCAGTATGGGATATCGGGTGCAAAACGGATGGTTCCTTGAAGATCCTAAGGAACGAAAGATAACAATCATTTATATCGGCGAGTCGCGAAAGGGGAAAAGTATATGTACAATAGTTTTATCGCAAAGTCCCGTCATATTCAAACGCGTCGCGATATTCAAAATTGTATTTGTTGGAATGACCACGGTTGAGCAAGAAGTGACAGCCTCGAGAAATTGAGGCGAATCATCCCCACCAGAGGCTTTCAAGGTACAAGAAGCTTTGACGCTCTCCGAAGACGCATAAGCGAGCGTTGCCCCAAAAACGAGATATAGAGTTAGAGATCCAAGGCGCATGGTACGTTACAGGAGGCACTCCAGCAGTAGGGAATGTCCGAATCATTTTGAAGTATCTCATGTAACCAGGCGGTCCGACACAAAGGCATAGAGAGTCCCGATGGCGGTCCGGATGGAAAAGAATGTCGCATTTTTCATGGATGTTTTGAGAATTGAAGTGTGAAAGTTTCACGTGGTGACTTGGTCAACGGATTCAACGATCGAGTATGTTTATACCTTTCTCTTTCGAAAGTCATCTTGTTTCCAGGCCGCTTCGGCATTTCTGTATACCTTCCTCAATCGACATCGGCGTGATGTACCTGAAAAGCTTTACTTATGTATCTTTGTCCGATGTGGCGGCTGGCCCCCGGGTGGCCATGGCCATCAGGATACCACGTTTCTGTAAGAGTTGTATAAAAAAGGCTCCTGTTTGCAGTCTAGGGCATAAAGTCTCTCTAGGTCTCTCTGTCTCTGAGTTGCCCTGTGTGTGACGAGTCTGCCTACTGTTCTTCCAGAAGTCATGAAGCCTGCTCTCCGTGCGACTGACCAGCCAAGGAGGCACCATCATTTTTGGTTTCCTGAAGGTGATATCGTTATACGGGTGCAGCATAAAATAGTCCCCTAACACTTCCAATAACTAACCATGAATGCTTCTAGGTCCAAAACACACTCTTCAAGCTTCCCTTGTCGATTTTACACGCAACAATGTCACCTGTTCTGATGACAATCGCACCTCCGTCACTCAAAACTCCCAAATCGTGTCTTTTGAGTGGATACAATGAAGCTCATCCTTTTGTGCTCCAGAACACATCCGAATATGACTTCGTCCGCCTTCTCTGGGTCCTGTTCCCATCGTAAGTATTTCTCTCTTCTGGGTTCCTTTCTTCAGAGCAGCAGGTTCTAATGTTCTTAAAGCCACTCTTACCCCTTCACAGATGCATCCGTAGATGATTGGGTGTCTATTCTCAAGCTTGCTACACAATACGAGATAGATTATATTCGCAATCTCGCAATGGAACGCCTCCATGTTTCAAAGATCGATCCCTTCAGAAAGATTCTCTTGTGGCGTGAATACAAACTTGATCCCGAGCGGCTTGTTACGTCCTATGTAGCACTATGCCAGCGCGACGAACCTCTTACTTTTGACATTGCGGCGGCAATTACCCTCGAGAAATTTGCTCATAACCGCAAGTGAGAACCATCCGTAACAACCCTGGAGAGTCCTTCCACCGCCGCATTCGATTTGCCATTACAACGTCAGTGAATATTCGGTCGCCGACGATGATAAGTTCCTCGTCACGAATTGGAAATTGAAGAGATGAAAAATATGCACGAATCGCGGCGATACAGGAGTAGGCGGGCTTAAAAGTTCTATGGCGAAGCACAGGGACACCCGTGTTATATGTGACAGATTCACACTTGAGAGTAATCAAACCTGTTAGAGCAACTTAACGGAAAAAGGATCAATGGACCTACTTGAATTCCACCTGGGTCAAGCCAGGTTCCAGCGGAGTTGCTTACTATGAGGACATTTCCTTCTCCAAAAGTTCTCCTACATTCATCCCATGCATGCTAGGGTAGGTTGATACTTGCTTTTTGTATGTTGCAGATCTACTCTTACCTGTATGTCGGGAACAATGGTATCCTTATGAGGTCGTGTCTGATAGACAATTGAATATTGGATCCCCCAGGAGACTCAGTAGGAACGCACGATGCAGTTATCCTTGTCAAAAACAGCGCCTCGGTACCCAGCTGCCTTCAATGCTGCGAAATCAATGTGGCGAATATCTTGCTGTGGAAACATGTTCTATAAACAAGCTCCCTGGGGAAAAGAACAAAGCGCACCCTTCACCGCAATATTGGGCAAGACAATACGCGGGCAGAAGAGGAGTTGAAGAGAAACAAACACCCCTGGAAGGTTGATGGGCATAATTTTGCACCTCCTCCAAGTCAAGTCGTGTTTTCCTCTCAAGTGCTGAGTTCGATAAGAACAAGGTTCCCACGATCACTACTTGCCAGACTCGCCAGCAACACCACCGCCTCCTACCACTAGTATTACTCGCATCATCCACAATGTCTGACTTTTTCTCAGCTGGCGAGGAACAAATTGACTTTGACCGTGCCGCATCTGCATTTCCTGACATTTCCCTTGACGGTGACGGAGATATCCCTCTACCCCCCCAAACTCACTCAGTCGCGCAAACCACATCCGGTTTCTCATTTGACGACTTTGATATCCCTGCTCCGAAGGGCAGCAGTGTGAAGGTCACAGGTGACGACGAACTCGAGAAGTTCAAAAGTGAATTTCCCGATATTGATGTTGGTCAGGTGTGTTGCCTCTATTGCACGAAACCTCCCAGTTCTAGTGGTTAGGACACGTATTAAGTCCCGCTTTGAATAGCCTCAATCCCCTCCCACCCAGCTGTCATATAGTGGCGCCACCTATGCTCCTCGCCCCCAGCCTTCCGCATTTACATCAACGCCGATTCTGAATCAAACTATAGAAGATGAACCCCAAGTAATCAAGTATGAAGTGTCGCATTTATACTACTGCTGTATAGCCGACGACTTTATTATTTAGAGATTGGCGTGAAAAGCAACAAGACGAAATCGCTGCTCGTGAAGAGGCTTCAAAAGCGCGACGCGAAGAGACCATTGCCAAGGCTGAACGTGCTATCGACGAATTTTACGAGAATTACTCGCAGAAGAAGGAAAGGAACATTAGGGAGAACAAGTAAGTATTTTGGAAATTCTGGAAGTCTCATTATCTTACAACGTCCATCTCAGGGACTCGGAAGCCGACTATCTTGCCAAGTTGTCTGATTCCCTTTCCAGTGGAACAACATGGGAACGTATCTGCGAAATCGTTGAATTGCAAAACTCACAAAGCAAGACCATTGCTAGGACAGGTGCTGGGACGACTGACCTAACAAGATTTAAGGAGGTTCTTCTGCGTTTGAAAAGGGATGGTGATAAAGCTCCTGGAGCTGCGGGATACTAGAGTGTTCAGGATTAAATACTTTAGTCACAAAAACTACCCTCTCATCAACCCGTTACGATCACTATTCTGTCTATTAATTATTCTGGTATAAGCAATCATTTCCTCCTCCGCACAAGTCCTTTCTTCTATTACATTTTGGAGCGTTCTTCCGGCAGAGCAGAAGCAGCGCTGTCGACTTGCAGATGCGCTTCAATGAATGCAACTATGTCTGCAACAAGCTGTTCCTTGACACCGTTAGGTTCATTGTGCAGCTCGTGATATCCTCCCTGACTTGTGAATGAGCAAAGCTATTGATGAATGAAAGAGAGCAACCGTACCTCGAACAGTTTAATTCTCTTGTCGACCGCAGGAATCTTATCGTAGAAGGCCTGGCTTGCCTTGTGCGACGTGATCTTGTCCTCAGTCCCATGTACCAGAAGCAACTAGAAACATAATGACTTCCTACACCAAAAAACAGCAACAAAGTCAACCTACAGGAAGGGATCTTGGCCAGTTTTTATGTCCCACATCCAACAAGGTTTCTCCCTGATTTGACTAGCATTAACGTCTCATCGAGTAGCAGTATGAGGGCCTACATTGGACAACATGTCTTTTAAACCACGAAGCGAACCAGATGTTTTCACGAGAGGATCCTTCAAGTAGGTATCATTAACGACAGAGTCGTGCGAAAGATCCTGAGTTTTGCAACCTTGTTAATTATACTTTACGCCTGCATGCGTGGAAAGAGTACGAGTTACATACACCAGCATTGACGTTGGCGGGAACGAGCTGATTTGGAAACAGATTGCTAGCCATCCCTCCTACTACGCGCATCAATCTGGGCGCAGGCTTAGTTTGAAGAATCAATGGGCTCGCAGAAATTATTCCTGCCAGTGATGAGGCGGAAGATTGTCCTATAGCAAAACCGAGTGCTTCAGCACCTCCCTATAACAATGGTCTCTTGTAATCATCTTTAGTGATAGAAGGCACAGGCCTTACCATGGAATGACCCATCAGAAATGTAGGCACTCCCGAGAACGTCTTCCTAATATGTTCGATGGCCCAAGAAATGTCTAGCATCTGCTCTGACCAGGAGGTCTTGCCATACGCGCTATCCTTGCTCTTATTCCCTTCTGTATCTAGAGCTGTTTTGCCAAAGCCTCGCTGGTCGAACGCGAAAACGGCGATCTCGTGTTGGGTCAGCAGTGGGTGAAAGTGGGCGTATCTGCCAACATGCTCGGCGAATCCGTGGATAAAGATGAGAGCTGCTCTGGGCTTGCTAGCGGGTGTGTATGTGCGCGTATAGAACTGTGTTGCTTTAGGACCAGTCAACCACGATTCTGAATAGGCAGATGACGACGACATTGGTCTGATTTGGGTTAACCGAAGACCCAAATCAACCCTTCCCCTTCGAAAACAGAACAGACACCTCCACAGAAGACGTCAATCCTCTCCCTCTTCAAGAAATCGCCCCAGTCGACGTCATCTTTCCTCAAGGTCCTCGCTCTCGCTAAGCCAGAGAAGAAACCTCTCCTTACTGCTATTGGACTACTCTTGGTTTCCTCTGCTGTTTCTATGAGCGTTCCTCTCACGATTGGGAAGTTGATTGACTTTTTCGCATCAACCAATCCAGTAGGACTTGCATTTGTGTATATCTGGCCTCTATCCTAAACCCACTGTTTAGCAAATTCCTTTTGGTCTTTCAGTCTGGGAAGCGTCGGCATGCCTTCTTCTCTTATTCACAACTGGCGCTGTCGCGAACGCTGGTCGGGCCATATTAATGCGGATGTGTGGTAAGCTCTCCATGAATGGTCTCGCCACCTGCCTTTACTTTTGTCTTGTAGGCCAAAGAATCGTTGCTAGACTACGTGAACGCACATATGCCAGGGCTCTCAAACAAGAGGTAGAATTTGTGGAACGCGGGGAAGGCGATGTCTTGAGCCGTCTCAGTGTCGATACAAGCATCGTCGGTGAAAGGTTCTTCTTGGTACCATCGCACTTGATTTATATTCAACCGTGATATGGCTCCAGCGTTACTCAGAACCTCTCCGATGGTTTACGTTCGATCGTCATGTCCTCCGTTGGACGTAAGTATTCCACTTTCCCTTCTTTGATTGTTCCTTAGACGATCCCTAGTGGGCGCTATGTTTTATCTGTCCCCGACCCTTACTCTCTTGATGCTTGCCGTCGTGCCTCCGGTGTCATTGGGTGCAGTAAGCTATCCCTGCCTCC
Organism: Termitomyces sp. K1Ac; assembly: GCA_017657355.1. NCBI lineage: Eukaryota > Fungi > Basidiomycota > Agaricomycetes > Agaricales > Lyophyllaceae > Termitomyces > Termitomyces sp. K1Ac. Next base: position 26,042 of record JAGGAS010037634.1, on the reverse strand, counting down.
CCCTTGACATTTGCTTCAGTTACTCGGTTGTTAGGTTTTTTATGGTCGATACTTGAAGCGCCTCTCGAACAAGACGCAAGAGTCAATGGGAGAAATGACTAAGGTGAATCTAACTATGAAATACCAAGTTTCGGGAAAACTGAACATCGATGGAACAGGTAGCCTCTGAAGCATTGTCGGCACTACGAACGGTACAAGCTTACAATGCCCATGTGCAAGAAGAAGCAAAATTCCATGAGAAGGTGCTCAATGTTCTCTCTCTTGCAAGAAAAGAGGCCATTGCCAGTGGCATCTTTTTTGGCAGTACAGGTTGGAGTGGCAATGTCACCTTGTTGGCCTTGCTCGGTTATGGTGATTCAGTCGGTCAACTATTCAATATTCGAAGACTGACTCGCCCTATAGGTGGGACCTTGGTTTCACATGGCGAAATATCAATGGGTGACTTGACAAGTCTTCTCCTTTATACGGCATACGTTGGTAGTGGGTTGCAGATGTTAACGTGTCGAAATTCTCAAGGATCTTAACCTCGAGATTGGTGTTGGTGAAAGCGTTGCTATCGTGTAAGTCCTTTGCACATTGTTCGTTATCATACTGACAGCAACCATAAGAGGTAAGAGCGGTGGCGGTAAATCGTCGATACATTCACTGCTCCTACGATACTATGATCCTCTCAAGGGCAGGATCACTTTTGATGGCCAAGGCATGTGATACTACGAATTCACTCGTCCAGCAATCCTTACGGTACACAGATATCCGGGAGTTCTCTGTTACTTCTTGGCGACAAATTATTGGTATCGTTCCCCAAGACCCCGTTCTATTCACAGGGACCATTGCAAGTAATATTGCGTATGGCAACCCTGAGGCGACTCGTGAACAGATAGAAGACGCTGCAAGAGAGGCTAATTGTGAATTCATTTGGGGAATGCCCAAAGGCTTCGATACAGAAAGTTCGTTTGTGTTGTGGCTCGCAGAAACAGGACACGTCAGCTAACCCGTCGCCAGTCGGACGTCAGAGTTTGAGTGGAGGCCAACGACAACGATTGGCTATCGCTCGAGCGTTACTCAAAAAGCCAGCAATTCTGGCTCTGGACGAAGCTACAAGCTCTCTGGATGCTACATCTGAACGCCGAGTACATTGTTTCCGTTTCTTTTTAGGGTGTATCATTGTTGAACCTAATCTTTCTCAGGTGAACGATGCAGTCGACAAGATTCTACAATCACGTCAAACCACTGTACTTATAGTCGCGCACAGACTGTCCACGATTGCAAGGGCGGAGCGGATAGTTGTTTTAGAAGGTATGCCTATCCTATCATTCTTTAATGAATATCTTCTTGGTTAACACGAACACGAATCTGCAGATGGAAGAATCACTGAGTCTGGCACTTATCGACACCTTGTGAGTTGTCATCGATCCTTCCATCCGCCCACTGTTAATCTCAATATTATGCACCCTAGGTCAACCGCATTGATTCGCGATTCCGTGCTCTCATGGCAGCTCAACTCAATAGCGCGGGTGACGATAACATAAAACCTATGCCGACTAACCCCGTAGAAAACTCGTCTGGAGCAGACGTCAACAATATAAATGAGACGCATCGCCCATCATAGACTTATAATTTACATTACCCATAGATTTAATAACATGACCCCCGGAAATTTAACTTTTGGCTCATCGTTTCAGTCGATTTCCCGGTGGGTTTGTGCCACGATGCATCATAAATTCTCATCGTGATCCACCATAAGTACCTTGTCAAGCCAACACGCTTCAACCTCGTGGGTCAATGCGGGCCCTTTTGACCTATCGTTTCCTTTGAACTACCTACTTACTTTGTACCCATCGAGAGTTCGCTTGTAATGGCGCAACCCTTGACCCCCACAACGTCTCCGAAGCAATCTATCGCCCCTATCCATATCCTACCTCTTGATACCTCCTCAGTGGCAGATGTAATCGACAGCTTGAAATCAGCTTCTAAATCTCTCGGCGTGGGTTTTGGGGCGAAGTTTTATTCGATTATGACCTGAAGATCTTGGACATATAGGATATCTATGAGAGCTTGGAAAATCAGACATACGACGTCGCAAAACGCGGTCAGATAGATCTTACCTCTGAGATTAAGAGGTGAGCCTACAGCGCTATTGGGATAGTGGACGCAGTCCCGACAGCCATTGGGGCCAGGTTCGAACGAAAGTTGAAGGAGCAAGATCGGATCCACAAGGACGGAATGAATGAAATACGACGCAAGCTTCTAGTTCCTGCTCCTCATTGACAACTCTGATTAATGGTCGGACGTACGAAGTTATCTTGAAAGACTGCCTTGAAACGCAATTGTTCGCATACTTGAAGGAACTTGGTGAGGTAATCGCGGGAGTCTACATCATGCACTGACTTTGGGGCAGCTCAACGCGAGGTTGAAGCTGAGATCGACCAGCTTGTTCAAGAGCAAGTGTCAGAGTGTCTTGCAACGTTGATCCCACAGAACCTTCAGGACGAGATTACAACGCAAAAGAAGGAACTCGAAGAACTTCGTGTCAATCTGCTAAATACGTGAGTGTTACCCGATACTTTGTCCATAATCTCCAACTCAAGGCTCGGGACTCAGCGAGAACCGTCGTGCGAATGCTTCCCTGAGGTCGAACCAGCCGGATAACACCCTCCACGAAATCTACATGTCGAATGGAAAGATCAGTGAGAGATTTCCTAAGACTCTCCAGGAGCTCTTCGACCTGGATTGTGAGTAATTATGCGAGTCACTAAGAAAAGGAGTTGACTTCGTTGTCTACAGCGGATACTGCAAAGGCACTCATGATTGACTATGAACTTGCTGATGTATCGGACGCGAGAGACAGGAACTTGAATAGTTTTATGCAGTTCTGCGGCGTAAGCTATCAGATGGCGAGGCTGACCACGCTATTTCCCAACACATAGTTGTGCTGACGGCTAATTCGTAGGTGAGGACGGGGTCGGAGACGCGACGCGTCGAAATGGAAATGGCCACATGACGCGTGCATATAAACAAACTCCGGCAAAGCCGGGCCTCCATAGCGTCGTTAACTTACCAATCGAAATGATTTCATCCTATAGCATCGAGTGTGTTCGACACCTCTGGTCTCTTTCTGATTATTAATAACTTTTATTTTGCCCTGTAACCACGTCTTCTCAACTGCGTTCAGTGAAGCTCTTCCGAATGGCAAATACGAATCAGACGTTAGTTGTCGACTGGTTGTAGTGTTATCTCAGGCTCCTAACAGAACTATATTCTGATTGTGCAGACACAACATGTTTTCGGGGTCGCCACTCAATCGCTTGGCATGGCTTCGCACATCTCATTCTTTCCTCAACGCCATAATTGCGTCTCCATCCACGCGCTGGTTGTTATTCAACGCAGGACAGCCTCTCGTACTCGCTGATTCTGATTCTCCCCACAAACAAGCACTTGCATATCTAACAACCAAAGACGTTCGGCCATTTCTCGGCCCTGAGCCTTTCTTTGGACAAGGCAAGGAGATAGGACAGCTGGTTACTGAGTACCCCGAAGTGAAGCAGTCGTTCACCGAAGCTGCACGTCACCATAGTTCACCTGTGGTATTCCTCGGTTTGCACGAAAACACAAAGACAAATGCACTTCCATCGTCAGATTTTGTCGATGCAGAAGCTGCCATTGCAAACCTCGATGGAACACCTTACTTCTCAATAGATGTTGCAGATCTAGATTTAGCACCAGAAAGGCTCGATGAAATCTTGCATGGAGCTGGTCCTGTACAAGAGGGACATACCCTGAGTTGGTCTGAGCCCAGAGTTCTGATGACCGGGTTGAATAGCTTCTCTGGTGCTGTCTTTGCAGAAGCAAGGAGTCTGGTGGATTGGAATCAGCGAAACAAGGTGCATTCATTCATTTGTTTGACGCGACATCTAAACAGGGCAAGGTTAGTTTTGTGCAGGATGCGGTTCGCCTACCTACTCTATGTGGGGTGGTTGGAAGCTATCTTGTTCATCCTTATTACCATGGGCAGATAATACGGGTCGCAAACCCTGTCCAACAGCGTAGTGTACCTTGCCTCATACTCCTTCACTGACTTACCCAGTTTCTATAGCAAAGGTTTGCACAACTTTACCCACCCTCGCACAGATCCAGTGGTTATCATGATCGCGATCGACGAAACTGGAGACAAAGTCCTTTTGGGAAGGGGTGTATGTATTTTCATCTCGATTATTGGACTCTCTTGACATGACCCCATACTTTTTTCAGAAGAAGTACCCCGGCAAGTTTTATTCTGCTTTGGCGGGTTTCATTGAGCCCGGAGAAAGCTTCGAGGATGCTGTCGCCAGGGAGATGTGGGAAGAGGCTGGGGTTACTGTGTGGGATATCCGATACCATTCTGGACAACCATGGGTACTTTTTCTCTCTTTGACGGCAGAACTGATTGCTGACAATGACGGTTTCAGCCTTATCCAGCCAGTCTTATGGTTGGCTTCTATGCGAGAGCAGATTCATCACAGAAAATCCGTATTGATCTCGACAATGAGCTTGTCGGTGGGTAATTTTGCCTGTCAAGATGACGAAAGAAATCTCAAAAGTTCCAGATGCACGATGGTTTAGTCGGTCGGAAATTCTCGACGTTCTAGGACATCCTATTGGCGGAAACTTGAGCAAAAGCGAATACAGGAAGATGACTGAAGACACTGAAGGACAAACCATTCCGCAAACTCCTCATCTGAACCCGACTTATGAGGACAAAGCTGTCAAGGGGGGCGAGCCATCGTTCAGATTACCGCCTATCACAGCAATCGCTGGAGTCTTGATTCGGGACTGGGTGGAAGGAAAGATTGGATTTACGCCTGCCAGTAAGCCTAAATCTCAACTACTGACCCAGCGAAATAAATTGTAAGGTATCTGATTCTTGACAATCAGATGCAGCAAACGGGGAGAACCGCGAGGCAGCCGTGATCTAGAAGTCGTGTATGAGCATACATTCTAAATGATACATACAATACATGTTTTGGTATCAAGAAAACACAAAACCAAAGCAATTAATAAGACGTTGAATCTTGCAGTCGCCATCGTGCTAGTGGACCCCACCACCACATTGAACTCTGCCGTGGGGCAGGCGGAGACCGATGAGGGGGCAAGCGGCGGGTATAATGAGCTGCCTCAACTTTCTCAGGGGTCGGCAGATCATATTCGTGATCTTGCCCATGCCCCCAAGGTTCTGAGTCATGAGATGACCGCTCGGGAGGAGGGTACATCTCAAATTGTTGAGGACGGGGTCGGATATTCTGATCCCGACGTATCCTCCATGCAAAACTTCCAAGCCCCCAACCATTCGATGCTGCTTCATTTCCATTCCTCTCCATCTCTCGAATCCTTTCCACACGCTCGACGGCCTGCTGTCGAGCCGCAAGGACATGTGCACGTCGTATGGAGGCGTACCATCGTTGTACACGTGTAGGAAGCAACCGAAGAAACAAAGATTGACTTTCAGTGGTCGAAGAAGACATGATTGATGGTGGTGGCTGAGTTGGAGGTGAGTCGGAGTTATGATTTATCTGTTGAGACGTCCGACGGGTGAGATGGGGCACACCACGATTGCTGGTAGCATATGGAATAAAGGCTCCTGCGACACCTTTCCAAGCCTTTTTAGCTCTCAGTTTATTTTCTCGTCTTCTCTCTCTCGCTTCTTTCCGTCGCGACTCCCGTTTTGCTTCCTTTTCCAGTTTTTCCAAAATGTCATCCTCTCCTATCAACAACCCACTTGCGCTTCCAGCACCTACCCACCACCACCAACCCAAAAAGCTCTGCCAAAGTATCACAGCCCATATGAGGGCGGGAAGCCAGAGATATTCTTCTTCTCTTGGAACATAGAGAAAGTTAAGTGCGGTGCTGACAAGAGCAAGAGTAAGAGCTGCAGCACCGAATGCTGCAGTTCCTCCATCGGTCCTCCATGCATTCTTTCGATTCACAAGTAGACCCCAGATAAAAAGTGCAGCGGTAAATAGTAGAGACAGAGTCGCGTTGCAGACGTTTCGAACAGCAGAGGCAATGCTGCTGACACTATCATTGTTGCTCATGGGCAAAAGCTGCATGACGGCAGCAACGATTGCCAAAGGGCCTATCAGTTGCAATCAGCTTTGAGTCGAGTATGAGCATCGAAACGTAAGACAAACCAAGCAAGGTAAAAATTAGGCGGCCCTCTAGACGGGATGGGTACAGGAGTGTGAGAAATTGAATATGAGTAATCTGAAAAGGGGTTGATGAGATTGGAGGTAAAGTTATTTTATGTAAACAGACCTGAATCAAGCCGGAGGTGCTTGATTAGCTCGACGCAATGGGTATGATTGAGGTGCATCCTCACCATCCGCAACTCGCTGCTCTGGAACTGAAATGTTCTATAGGTTATCGCGAATGATCGACTTGGACGCAAAGGTTTGTTTGAAATGCATTCCTTTTCCTCCATGCTCACGATAAAATCACAATATCACAAGTCCGAGTCAAATGTGATTCCGAAGATACTGTAGGTGATCTCAAGAAGCTCATCGCGGCACAGACAGGTACCAACGCTTCGAAGATTCAGCTAAAGAAATGGTGTGTGCGCCTCATATAGCGTGAAGGAGTGTCTAAATTAGAACTAGGTATACCATCTACAAGGACCACATTACTCTCTCAGACTATGAGATCCATGACGGGATGAGCCTGGAGATGTACTAAGACTACACCATTGGATGATCCCTTCTTTTGCCGCGACAAGTCGATGGGTACGTCTCGATGGATGCTGAGTGTTTTTCTACGCCATACTACAACAAGAGCTTGATGCTGTCCAGCGATCAAATGATTTATCTAATGCTTCAACTTCGATGGCCGCTATGATACTATCATAGTAATGATACAAGAATGGTGCCTGCTGTTAAAGAGGCTGCAGTGACGTAAATCTTTGGTATTTGTGACTTCACGACTCCATTGGAGTAGCTTGACAACGTCGAGTTGAACCTCGGATCGTCGTTCTGGTACAGCTATGAGCAAGGACTCTGACTGTGAAACAGGTGATATACATACAGCCGCTACGCCGCCGAGATTATTTTTTGCCGCAATAATGGGCTGTAATTCAGGTGGGATTGGTACCGGTTCTGGAATCGCTTCTGGTGCAGGTGCAGGGATGGGGGCAGGTGACGCAATCACTGAAAGAACATCAGGAAAACATCACTACACGCTCGAATGTTAACGTACCACTAAGCGCAGCAAAGGCAATGAGGACTATGGATGACAAAGAGGGGAATAGCATTGGATAAGTTACAAGGAATATGCAGAAGGATTATGGGAGTCGTTGATTTGTGCAATATGAGATGAGCGCAGCTCGAGAATGAGAAGCAGCGAGCAGGCTACCATGCTTATAAGCCCCTCGATAACAAGCTAAAGACCGGATGAGGACTCGATGGCCTTGTTTTCGGTCACTTTGTAATTGACAGGTGAAGAAGCGTTCGACAACAAGGTACAAGGCCGCCAAGATGGAAAAATGAAAAGAAGACATGCACGCGTCGCGCAGTTCCAGTAGATTACAAGGCAGAGCTGTTTTGTCTCGTTTCACTCTTTCCTTCGACTTGTTTTTTGCCTCGAGTCACTCAGATAATACTTATCGTCGGCTTCAACACGTTTTAACAACGTTTTAATGTCACGGTTATGTCCACCTCGAGTCGACATCAAGTACATCGCTGACTGTACACCTCATGACAGGGAAATGATCAGTTTATTATAAGGTATCCAGAAAGACATACGTTGCACTCCTGCAGAAAAAATATCGGTCACTGGCAGTTATCAGGAATTGGATGACAAGGAAGCCATTCTGGCGGGGTTCCTCGTAGTTCAAGTCTCTCAAAATTCCCCACGTACCAGCAAAGAGCACACAAATGGATCCATGATTACTATACCCTGGGAATGGGGTCATCTAACATTCTTGTTTTCACACCTTTCTTGACCCTCCATCGCAACCCTTCCTTAGGATCAACAGTGACGTCTTCGTCATAGAATCTCTCCTTCTCCTCTTCAGATAATTCAGCAATCATACTGTTTGTGAAAGCCCAACCAACCCTCTTTGCCGTTTGATACTGTTCTCTGTCAGAAAATGGAGTTCGGTAACGATGCCACACCCCACCAGCAACCTTCTCGGGATACACTGGCTCATCATCAGGCCCTTCGTAATAGACTCCATGCCGAAGCAAGGTGCGCATGTCGTCGTGGTAATTCTGGTATATATTAGGATCTGTCCAACGTTGTTCCAAAGGTAGGTCCGCAACAGAGAACATGGCACAACCCCAGTCAATGAGGACTGGACGATCATCTGACGATCGAATGATTATGTTGCCAACATGGACATCACAGTGTTGAACACCGTAGCGCCGGAGACGTCGCCCGAGTTCCAGGACATGTTGAGAGATAACTTCAGCGTCATCAACTGATATATTGATACCTGGCCGCAACGAGGACATAGGGCGACCTTCGATGTACTCGAGAAGAAGTCCATTGATCCGACTCAAGGAAGGATGAGTTCCTGATTCTAACATGCTGATATGCGTCGTCCCAAAGCAGCGAGGAATCAACTTCAAATGTTGAGCCTCAGTAAGACGCCGATATGCTTCGCTCTCCTGCTGGTGGAAGTCATTGAAGTAATCCCACACTTCCAGCATATTCATCCATGGAGGACGAACTGAATAATCGTGAAGGTTAATCGACGCGCCAAATGCCGCGACATGGGATTCAATGTTTGTTTGGTAATCGCATTCTTTATCAAAGTTCCATTGTTGTGACTCTGAAGCACGACGATCCGCTAGCTTGAGAATAAATCGAGAAGGTTGTCGCCAAGGATGCTCAGAAGATTTGGCATCCACCAGCAGTACTACCGAGTTTGTGAAAGGAGTAAACGCCTTCACAATTTAAACTTTCAAAAATCCGTTGCTAGAAGGAAGCACAACTGTAAGTCGCCTCCCAGGCTTGTAGACGTCTGCTAGGGATCTTATCACCACTGAGACATCGAGGGATAGAAACTCAGGATTCAGAGGATTCAGACTTACCGGAACCAGGGATTGGATGCCCTACTAGAATACTGTCGGGAGTACTGTATGAACTAGAAGGCTTTGTGAGAGAACTATCCGAGGATTGGAAGAGCAAGTTACCCTGAGTGTTTGAAATAGCATCAGTGGAAACGAGATATAAATTTGTAAAGATGCTCGGAGAGAAACAGAGAACCACAGGTGACCTTTCTCGACTGCCTTAAAAAGTACGCCTGAGTAGGAGACCAGGAAGCTGGACAGGATTGATTGAGGACAGATACTTCTGTCGTAACAGATTCACCAGTCAAATAATGGGAGAGTTGAGTGTGGTTGAATAAATCCTTGGCACTCGCTGGTGACAAAGTTAGAATTACGTAAGCATATTGCCCATCTCCAGTGTCGCCACGACCGCCGGGGTGATCGTCGAACGCGATGAACTCGTATCCTCCTGAGCTACTGGCGCAACTAGCGCCAGTGATGTTTGTCGCTGGTCTTGACGGAGAGCCTTCTTCCCAACCGTCTACATCAGCATCCGCGAAAGGAAATGACTTTACTCTCCTTGCGTCACGTCTACATGAGGCGTTGCAAGCACAGCGCAAAGTCGCCATCTGGCAGCCTGACAAGACAAAGACATTCCAGGTGGTACTCGTTGACAAGGATATCCGGTTTCCTCCACGAAAACTCGTCCCTCCAGAAGATCCCACGTACTCCGCATCGCATTCACCCTTATCACCATTGACTCCAACTTCACCTCTACATCCTGACGGGTTAATCGCTCCCATATGGATCCGAAAACACACATCCCTTGTTCCGTCTGTGTTTGTTCTATTCTTGCGCATCTACGAGCATCCGCTGTCCAACGCTTCGAGTCCTCTTGATGTACCTGACGTCAATAGAGAACGCGAAAGAGAAGCGGAGGAACGGAAAAGGGACACAGAGCTTGCAGCCGAGGTGGCGCAGCGGAAGAAGAGTACCAGTGAACGCGGTATAAAATTAACGGTCGTGCTCATGACCACTAGAAAGATGTTAGGTGAGAAATCGCAATTTGAAACAACAATCTAAGCATGCGCTTTGAATTGGCTCATTCCCTATACAGATGATTCCACCCTTGACACACGGCTGACATTTATTCGGAGGCAAAGCGGTCTCGATTCGCGTGCGGCTTTGTTCGTTCTGAGTCCAGTGAGTCAGAGTGAACTTGGTGAATTTGTAAGGAGGTCGGTATACGCATCTTTTATTGCACATCTGAATCATTGAGAAACGACTTAGCCTCCAGCAAGCGCTCTACGAGCCAGCATTAGAGTACTACACTGCACACTCAAAACGTGTGCGACGTAAACGTAATCGCCACTCACAGGCAAATTATCCGAATCCAATACAAGGTGCTTCGAACATTGCGCGACCACTGCGTCCAGAAGGATGGACTGTGAGATACGAATACAAGATGGCCTGTTTTGCGGAGTTTCGCGGGGAAGATGAGGTGGCTTTAAAGTCAGTTGAGACAATTACTGATTGAGTTTCCTTAACATCATCTTGTTGAGCAGACACTACCAGGATGCTCATAGCATGCTCGTTGTTATGTTTGGGTCAACTGCGATACTATCACCCCGAACCAAAAGATGGGCAGAAGCAAAGGTTCTTGCAGATTGTATCAACCTCAAAGTAAGCATGTCTTGTAGAGTGAAGATTGGTACTCATGAAACAAGCGGTCGATAGATATGTAAGCTCTACCTATATAACAATGAGCATGCCCTTGCTCTCTCCCATCATAACACACATGTACGTATATTCTGTGATTGGTATGCATGTGCCCGAGAGCTTGGAGATATTGAGCTAAGCATAAAACTGCTGATTGAGATGTTGGGACATGGTGAATAGTCTAGCCTGTTTCTCAGAATACGACAACTCGATTCATCCTTTTTGCAGATACTACTGTCGCAGAGGAATCACAATCTGTCGAAGATCTCCTCGCCATCCTGAAGGTAGAAATTATTTTATTAGTCTCTTTTCATTCTCTATTCAGACATCGAAGAGCACAGTCCCATCATCAAATGAAGCTTTGGTCGTCGATGTCGTAGAATCTCGGCCGATATGTGAATGTTTTTTCTTCGTGCTTCGATGTCTTTCTGACATAATACTCAGTCGATCATAATGTTGTCTTTTGGTGTCCAGAGGCCAACGTTGGAGATTCAGAGGCATTTCAATTGTCGATTATCGCTCCAAAGGGCATATCCATATCTTCCCTTCCAATATCGTCATTATCTATACATTTCTCCCATCGAACTTCCCCATTGATTGTGCGGCACCAACATTCGAAGGATTTGGCACCTTCCTCATTCTCCTTCGTGGATGTGGGACATATATCATCCTCTCCAGACGAACTAGAAGAAATCACCGCCCCATTACGTTGGGAAAGGGGAGGTTGTTTGATTTTCTCGGGAAGCGTATCTTCCGAATTCCCAACTACAATCACAGTGAATGTTCTTGACACGACCCCCCTTCATACACTCATCACGTGTTTGATAGATCGACCAACTCATTATGAATATAGAAGAAGGGAAATGGAAGATTCAGATAACCGTTGATCTCACCTTGCGCCAATGCACAAGTACGAGATGGCTGACGTCGGTTGAACCACCGCGATTTTTGCCTATAAAGAATGCAAACTCATCTTCCCTAAGGTCGCATCTTTGTACATCTTTCATCTTTCGCATCATTGATCTTGTCGACATTCAGCGTTAAACATCGTGTCCACACGTTGGATGTATCTCTATCACACGAGCCACCCGCGTACTTGGACGAGGAGTATCCAATAACGATTGGCATAACTAACATCGACAATCGGCCATTGGAAGTAATTGTCAATGTTCTGATTCCTCCGACAGAGATTGATGGTGCTGGTTAGTGTCTCTGTATCTTAACGTGGACGGAAAAACTGACCTACTTCTATGAAGTGAACACGATTGTTATGGGGGAGGAGCGCTCATCCAACTTCATCAAAGGCGTCTCTTTCGGATTGCTCGAACCTGGAGCTTCGGCAATCAAGATGTTACATTTGGTGAACACTGGTGCACCTGGTGACAGAGTCATCGATATTTCAATCCAATCCCGGCCACCAAATTCGACCGCGGATTCTGCCGAGCCTGAGCTAGATGACATGACTGAAACAACAAAGTTGATGATTGTCCCCACTGTTGACCCTCTCAAGATCGTGCATTCAGTATCTTATAGACGTGGGTTGGAGGCGTGGCGTGAATTGGCGGATTTAGACACTTTCGACGGGGATAAGTGGAATTCCACGAGGACAAGTGAAGCTCTTGTGAGCACAAGAATAGAATGCACGGGTCCCTGGCCTCTACAAGTGGAGAGCGTAGCTTATGAGAGAGAGGTACTTTCCTTTTTCGAGTAAATACAAGAGGTTTCAGACTTACAGGATGTCAGGAACAGGAGGGAATTCGATGCATTGAATGTTCTGTGAACGACGTAGCAACTTCAGCATCCGGTATGCACTATGATATATTCTATGCATCAAGTCTTTTTGAATCGTCTTGACAGAGTATCATTCGGGTGATGGATTTTCTCATATTTCCCGATTTGCTCTTTCAGCATCGGAGAATGACGCAAACGAGGCACCCTTATCAAATTTGGGTACCTATCGTATCGTATGGCGAAGGTTCGAGTGTCTGTTATGCTTCTTATCGAAGAAGAATTTACTCTCTGTTCTCCAGAATCCAGAAAAATGGGAGCCTTGGCTCGCAGTCTTCCACTAATATATCACTGCCTATGCTACACCCTCCCAATGAAGGCTTGGTCGCTCTACTCTCCGTCCCCTCATTAGCAACTCTGCACATACCTACACCACTTACTCTCACCATCCGCAACTACCATCCTTCGCGCTCAGCGAACATTGTGGTACACCTTGAACTCGATGCGTCCGACGGGTTCATTGTTGCTGGGCTCAGAAGTGGCCGCTTACCCATTCTTATGCCTGGTGCTGAAGAAAAATTTACTTGGAAGATGATACCTATCGAGTGCGGTCACGTCAAGATCCCGCAAATCAAAATCATAGACAAACGGCCGATATTCACTGGCGGAGCAGAGCCCACAGCTGAGATGGTTACGAAAGGCGAGACGGTGGAAGTTGTTAATGTCAGACTAACCTCATTATTGACTCAAACGACTGATGACCGATATGATGTTGGTTTGGGAAGCGGTCTCGGGACGGTGCTGGTCTTGACAAAGTAGGATTGCAGAAGTATTGTCGAGGCTTGATCCGTAGGTTCTCAATCTCTCATAGTATAATATAGCTTTGTGTTTTTTTTTGACAGGCCGAAGAAGGAAATCATTCGGATTCGGATGTAAGACTTGAGACCAACTTGGTCGGATTTGACTGCGAGCTTCAATCTTCGTTCACTTTGTGCTTCTTACAAGGGAAACTGACTGCAATGACTGGACTTCCTCCCAACCACCTCACTAGTGCAGCAATCACACTACGTTCAGCCCATTCAGGAGGTTGGGACATGGAAGGTTGTCAAAGATACGATGACTGGCGATCCACCAAGAGTTAGTCTCTCCTAGGCCGTACAGTGTACTACCAAGGGTACACAGCATCAATTGCAAATGACATCCTATGTTAGTCAAATTTCTCACTACTCTGTGGTAGTGGGTTTCTGGTCAGGTAAATCTGTCGTCCCAGCGTTTCAGCGCTTGCTGCAAGCACAGGATGCAGGGAAGCAGGCTGAATTTCGAGAGGAATACAGTGATGCTCTTAGAAAATATGCACAGCAAGTGAAGGGGCCATATTTTTTAGGAGAAGACTTCAGCCTTGTCGATGTCGCAATCGCCCCGTGGATCGTCAGAGACTATGTCATTCAAGAGCACCGTGGATACAAGAGGAAGGACGTGAGCGAGGCATGGGTTAGGTATGCGAACGCTGTTGAGAAACGAAAGAGCATTGTCGAAACACAAAGCGTAAATCGTTTTCCCGCTAGCTCGAGCTGATTGCTGATGCCAGACCTTGCTTCAGGAAAGAGAACATCTTGATGAGATTTATAGTCGATACTTGCGCGACGAAGCACAAAGCGAAGCTGCAAAGGCAATCAGGGCGGGGAGGATTATTCCGTAAGAAGAATTTGTAAAGGTCATGATACTTATCGTGAAGTCCGGCCGAAATACATACTTGTATTTTAGTTTAGTTGTCAAATCCCTTCGTTGGAATTTGACCGAACGTCATGTGTTTCAATAATGTTGCTTGACGAGCGGTTGAACTCGCATAACAATTGAGACGTTGTTTGCAATGATCCTTGTTCGAAGGAAACCAATATCTTCCCTGGATATTCATAACATTACACACCATTAAGAGACTGTATTCATCCAGGACTCACCTTTGAAGACCGGAAGAAGAGCGTTGTTATCGCCTCTCTGTGGCAATGATTGCAGTAACCTTCTCCTAACAACCTAAGACCTCCCAGAGCGGTTATCCGTTGAAACTGTTCTAGGTTTATCACTATGGTTGCTCCAAGAATGTCAATGAGAGGAGGCCGCAATTGAAGGAGAGGGATTCGAAAAGAACGCGTACTACAAACACGTTACCACACTCTATGATGACATGCACTTATTGACTGTCACGGTACTTTGATACTTTTGACCATTACTTGTTTTGAACGATTGAACTGCAAGATGGTGGTTCCTGCATATCCAAAGCCTCGGCGGAGACTAGCCGGTGCACCCCTCCTTTACGCGATATCGATATTTGCTAGTCTTGGCGTGTTTCTGGTGTGTTCATCGTTGTCGAAACATACTTTCTTCAGTTCTAATCATGGATCTTTAGTTCGGTTATGACCAAGGGTACATTTCTTCTACATTTCAACGAGAAGATTAATATTCAAACTCGCGTTGCTGAAGTGTCATGTCTGGCATTATTACTGGGCCCCATTTTATGAGTTATTTCGGCACACCAGGACCGATAGAAATCGGGACGATAGTGTCTGTCCTCGAGATTGGCGCGTTTGGTGCGTCCTGTGTTGTTTCCCTGGCTTTCCAAAGTAACACTTCAAGCTTCAACAGTCACCTCAATTGCCGCCGGCCGTGTTGGAGACATAATTGGCCGCAGAGGCACGCTATTCTTGGGAAGCGTGGTCTTCACTCTTGGAGGTGCATTCCAGACCTTTTCAACCGGTTTCACCTCGATGGTCATCGGTCGTATCGTGAGCGGCTTCGGAGTTGGACTTTTGTCGTGAGTACTCAATCTTCCTGTCAATTTTCTTAAATAGACTGGCTGTGTGACAGAACGATCGTGCCTATCTACCAAAGTGAAATATCGCCTCCCACCCATGTAAATCTCTCCCATAATATGTAATCCATGAACCAATCACCGACTTTGATAGCGAGGCGCGTTGGCATGTGCCGAATTCACCGGAAATGTGTTCGGATATGCATTCTCTGTGGTATGTCAACCTATTCTCTCTAGTCTTTTCTAACCCGACATAGTGGACGGATTACTTCTGTTCCTTCATCAACTCTAACACCTCCTGGCGTCTTCCGCTATTCCTACAATGTGTCATCGGAGCACTCCTAGCAGCAGGATCCTTGTTTATGCCCGAAAGCCCACGGTAAGCTCTCTCGCTTTCTTTCTCGCTCTTATCCTCACTGACTTCTCGGAAAAGGTGGCTTATTGATACTGACAAAGACGAGGAAGGATTGCGTGTTCTCGCGGATTTGCATGGTGGGGACTTAAATCATCCGGCCGCCAAGGCTGAGTTCCGGGAGATCAAGGAAAAGGTCATTTTTGAGGTGAGGTGTGAACATCTCAATAGGAGACCCTCCCTTGACAGTTATTGCAGCGCGATCACGGTGAAGGACGATCCTATGCTGTAATGTGGAAGCGGTATAAGCGTCGTGTTCTTCTGGCCATGTCTTCGCAGGCTTTTGCACAATTAGTAAGAACTTTGTTCTTTCAGTTTGAGTGTGTATTTTGATTCAGTACCAACAGAATGGCATCAATGGTAAGGGATACATCAATCCTCCATCCTAGGCTAATCTTTCCGTTGGTAGTGATATCATACTACGCACGTATGTTCTTCGTCACTAGTAACACCTCGCGTAACGATTAACCTTTGACCCTGTTAGCTCGTGTATTTGAACGTGAACCCCTCCACCAGGGTACTTGGGATATCTTGCTGATCTTTACTTTACAGAGGCTGGCTGGATCGGCCGCGAGGCTATATTAATGACCGGCGTTAATGCTCTAATTTATGTTCTGAGTACGGTATTGATGTTTGTGTTTCAGCTGGGGGCCGATACCTTGGCTCTATCCTCCCGAGGTACATCCTCCTCTGATTTGATTTTCCAAGGTTTACTTATATAACGAGTTGTAGATCATGCCTCTCACTGTTCGTGCGAAAGGTGTTTCCTTGTCGACATGTACCAACTGGGCTTTTAATTATCTTGTGGGCGCTGCGACGCCCTGGCTTCAAGATGTGATTCATTGGAGATTGTATCTCATGCATGCCTTCTTTTGCGTGTGCAGCTTTATACTAGGTGAGTTTAATTTCGTTACTTTGTTTAAAAGATAATTTATCTATTCAACAGTGTATTTTTGTGAGTGCCGATTGATGCCATTCCCTCAAATAGTTACCTATTCATCTTTGCGGAAGTTTATCCTGAAACCAAAGGGGTGCCCTTAGAAGATATGGATGCTGTCTTCGGAGAAGGTCGCTCTCTACATCTCTCCACGCTCGCATTGGCTCGCATTGATGAAACCTACCGGTACTCTACAGGATCTAGCGAGATGTATACCGAACGGAGAGATCCTGTGGAACACGAGCAGACACCCTTTATACCCAGCCCTCAAAGAGTACCTGATTCGTATCCCCCGAAGCCAAGCCCCTCAGCAGTGCGGCATGCACCAGGATGGCTAGGCCACTTCTTTAATCCCCGCTCCTCATACCATCCTATTGAGAACGATGAGAACGAGGAGCTGATGGCTTTGAATGGGGAAGCGGTCGATGTTCATGTTGATAAGCCTCCAGAGGCATCGCATGGAAATCGGGACTAGTTCGTTCTTTTGTCTGTAATTTATATACTGCCTGTAATTTGCTGTAGATGCCGAGAATTAATCGAACTGTCGAGTTTAGTGATTGTAGAATCATAAAAATATTGCAATACTGGGCAAGTATGTTTGTCATTCATTGGAAATGATGTATCTATCCCATTTCAACGGGGTATAATAAGTAGATATAAGTGTTATGTATTAATATTTCCTCGGCGACATGTGCTGAGTCTACAATCATTGCGAAGAGGGCCAATACATCATGTATGTATGTAATCGTGACAGCGAGCGTAAATCTTCCAAATCTAAGCAGCATCACGGTCAATGACCATCCTTTTTTCGAATGCTTTTCAAGGCGTTCTATCGTTTCTCTTAAAGCTTGCTCTGCACCCGTTGCTTGACCTCCTTCTCAAACTTATCCTGGAGAACTCTCCGGAGCACCTTACCAGTAGGCGACTTCGGAATCTAGAATTGAAAAAGAAAGAATTCAGATGTTTCCGAAGTACTACTGCCAGTGACATCAACTCACCTCTTGGACAACCTCGATACCGCCGCGCAGCCACTTGTACTTGCTCAGTTGCTTCTGATGCCACTGCTCGAGCTCCTTGATGGTGGCCTGGGCACCGAGCTTCTTGCCAGCGGCGCTCAGGACAACCCATGCGCGAGGGACCTTCTCGTCGTCGGTACGGCCACCGCTGACACCAGCGACGGTGACATCGACGATGAGATGACGGGGCTCGGCACGCAGCACACCCTCAATCTCGACGGGGGAGACTTGGGTGCCGGAGACTTTGAGTGTGTCCTGTACATGGCGCGGGTTAGAACGATGAACGGCACACAGGAGTGAAAAGAATTTGGGGGGCTTACCTTGGCTCTGTCGGCGAAACTGGAGATGAAAGAAAAAAATTGAACATAAGCCCTCGGCAAAAGATTAAAAAAGAATTTTTTGAATGACGTACACGAAGTAACCCTCCTCGTTGATGGTGAACTTGTCTCCGGTGTGGAGCCATCCGTCGATGAAGGTTTCCCGGGTGGATTTCTCGTTGTTCCAGTATCCGGGAGAGATACACTCGCTCCTGAGCCAGAGCTCACCGGGTTCGTTGAAGTCGGCTTCCGTGCCGTCATCGCGGACGAGGCGAGCCTCCATGCCGGGCAGAAGGATACCGGTGGCACCGCGCACAACTTTGCCCTTGCCGCCTAGAATGCCGGGGTAGGGCTTCGTAAGGGCAGCGATAGTCTGTCACGATACAAAAATGATTAAACCCCCCTGCCATCGTAATTGAGCGGAGGCTTACGCATTCTGACATTCCGTATCCTGCGGGGATTTGTCGTAAGTAATGGTCTCAATGTTGGGTGGCCGGGAAAGCAACGGACCTTCGGTGAAGTAGGCCTGAGGAATGTAGGAATTGAGCTTCGCCGCCATTTCGGGGGGAAGGTAGGCAGCGCCGTTGCCGAGAGTCTGGATGGAGGAGAAGTCAATCTTCTCGATGCCGGGGTAGTTGACCAATTGGTGGACGAGGGAAGGAATAAGATAGAGACCGGTGATGCGGTATCTGTTGGAGAAGATGAGGACCTGGACTGTAAATTGGTCGGTAGACATACTTCGGAATGCTCTCAATGGCGACTTTGAGGTTCCATTGAGAGAGAATAGCTAATGTCACGGGAGCGAGCAATCCACGGAATGCATAAGTATGGAGACCGTAGGAGTGGTGCAGCGGGAGGAATGCAAGCCATACTGGGATGCCCTCAGGGGTCTTTGGTGGTGTAGGCTGCCAATTTCGCGTCAGTTAATCACCCGCAAAAGAAAACTTGGAAAGCCTACAGTCATCACAGCGAGTTGTGTCTCTGTCATGACGTTGACTTGACCGATAGAGTACACAAGGTTACCATGTGTGATCATCACAGCTGCGACGTCATAAGGAAGACGAACTGCGCCTTGAAAAGAATACGTACCTTTCGGCAGACCGCTGGTGCCGCTGGAGAATACCAAGTAGGCCAAGGTGTCCTTGGTCGCTGGCCGGGGACCGAGTATGGGAAGCTTGCGTGTCCTGACCTCCTCGATCATCTGTTTGAAGCTCTTCCTGCCTGGTGCCTGTCCACCGAGCACATAAATTCTGTCCAAAGGCAGACCGACTTTCTCGGCAACGGGAAGAACAATAGGAAGGAGGCGGGCATGGACGAATAGTCGGGTGGCCTTGGAGAGCTCAAGGGCATGCTTCAGCTCGAAGGGAGTGGAATAATGGGAGATCAAAGCAAGGGGAATGGTAGCGCAAAGCAAAGACTGTACAAGTGCAATGTAGTCCTGCGGAGAAGATATATTTAATTACTGAACAAGCTTCAGGAAACGTGACGTACTGAGGAGTTGTAGCTAATGATGCCAACGATTTCGTTATCTTCGGGACGAAGGCCGAGGCCGCCATCAGCTACAGGGGAACCAAGCGCGGTGGCGCCCAATTGAACGCGCTCCTTGAACTGACGGAAGGTGCGCCTCTTTCCAGACTTTGCATCGATATGGACGGTGTGGTCAGTCCAATTTTCCTGGTCAGGTCGGTTGAGGAAAATGTTGTACGCGTTGGTCTCCGGGAGAGCGGGGACATCGGGAAACAAGGTTTTGAGATACATGGCGTCGACAACAAAATGATGCGCTGGACCTTGTTTTTTTTGGACATCATAACCTTTATAACAGAAAATAGAAAGCCGCAGAAATCCTTCCGGTACAAGTAAACCCGCATTGCCGGATTTGATATATGTCCTCGTGACCTCCCAACCGATCCAAAGATAGGACAATTTCCTTATCTGCTATATTTTTTTCTACCCCACAGGGCGCGACAATGATGATCAGGGCGGCCGAACGCTCGTCCTATGTCCGGGTTTCTCCTGGCGTCTATCTCTCTACATACATAAGTAGTC